>CAUYQV010177632.1:0-22118 GCA_963574575.1 Galagoides demidoff
AACCTCCAACTCCTGGGCTCAAGCGAGTCTCCTGCCTCCGCCTCCCAAGTAGCTGGGACCACAGGCACCCGCCACAACACCCGGCCATTTTTTGGTTGCAGCCATCATTGTTGTTTGGCGGGCCCAGGCTGGGGATTCGAACTTGCCACCTTAGGTGTACGTGGCTGGCGCCTTAGCCGATTGAGCCACAGGCACCGAGCCTCTCTTTTTTTTTTTTTGAGACAGAGCCTCAAGCTGTTGCCCCGGGTAGAGTGCTATGGCATCATAGCTCAGACCAACCTCCAACTCCTGGGCTCAAGCAATTCTCTTGCCTCTGCCTCCCAAGTGTAGGCACCTGCCACAACACCCGGCTATTTTTTGCTTGCAGCAGTAATTTTTGTTTGGCATGTCCGGGCTGGATTCAAACCTGCCAGCTCAGGTGTATGTGGTTGGTGCCTTAGCCATTTTTTCTGATCATTAAAAAATACAAAAACTTTGCATCCTCATTTAAAAGTCAATTATATTTGTAATTTCCCCTTTATAATAATACATTTTTTCCAATTTTAATATCAGGTGTACCCAGATTAAGCAAAATGATTTTGAAGTATTTCTTCTTTTTCAATTGTCTATAAAATTTAGCATGATCTGTTTTTTGAAATTATCTTTTATTTTTATTTATAAATATTAGTTGTCTATCTTTTGAGACTTTGGGGAAAAAATAAGAAGAAGTTAAATGATGACTCTATACTGAACTTCAGAGTCAAAGCATTCTATAATGGACATACTCTTACCTGACAATGAGAGTGTTACTTTCTTTGCATTACTATTATTATTATTGCTTAATATTTCGTTGGAGCAATCGTCTGATTTCTTTTATGAATGTATTTATCTTCATTCATTCTTTACAAGGTTTTTGTTTCTAGTCCTTATCTTAAACATTGTTATTGTTGTTAAATTTTAAGCCTTTTTGATTTTGTGAAGGCAAAAAGCAGAAACCTAGTAAACACATGAATACGTAAAAATAAATAAATAAATAAATAATGCAAAAACTATTCTTAGCTCATGGAACATAAATAACAGGTAGCCGGCAGAGTTTAGCCAGCAGGCCATGAGGGACTCCTGGTAAGACATGCCTTACCAGAGATTCAGGCATGGATTTCAAATGTGCCTGGACAGGGAAGCCCCAGGGACACCCAGAAACCTTCGACACCAGTAAGGGATCACCCCACTCATGACAGGCACATTTTTATTAAACAGAGCTAGGAAGAGAATTTATCACTTTAGAGAAAGGATTACATATTGAGCTGTATTAATTCTAAATGGTATTTGAGGACAGAGAAGATGTTTCCATGGTATATATAATTGTTAGACCTACATTAATAGTCTGTAATTAAGGAGGTATTGGCACCTAAGCCATATGGCCTCGGTCTATTCACTAAATCTCTCTGAACTTTGGTTTCCTCATCAGTATTATAAATAGGGGGAAATAATAGTACCTGTTGCCCAAGAAGATTGTGAGGCTTAATACTTGAGAGTATTCATCATAGTGCCTGGTACACAGCAAGCACTTAAACAGTGTAAACTATTAGTACTATTGTTTGATACTCCATGTACTCAGCATTGCTTTTCTTTTTCTTTTTTTTTTTTTTGAGACAGAGCATCAAGCTATCCCCCTGGGTAGAGTGCCGTGGCTTCACAGCTCACAGCTACCTCCAACTCCTGGGCTCAAGCGAGTCTCCTGCCTCCACCTCCCAAGTAGCTGGGACCACAGGCACCCGCCACAACAGCTATTTTTTCGTTGCAACCATCATTGTTTGGAGGGTCCGGGCTGGATTCGAACCCGCCACCTTAGGTGCATGTGGCTGGCGCCCTAGCCACTTGAGCCGCAGGCACCGAGCCAGCATTGCTTTTCAATTGCAACCATCATAAAATATAAAAGTGGGGAAGAGGGCATAATAGTTACCACATGCCAACAATCTTGCACCCTCAGCCAGACTGATGAATTGATAGGGAAATATTAAAAGTCACTTTCTTTTATATTTCTCTTTTTACTTGAACATCAAGTGCACAGAATTGAATCATTCATAATCATTGCCTCACGGCATACTCTTATCAGTGGTCTGTGTATGACCTGCTTTTATGCTGTTAGCTAATTTTCAGTGATGTACTGAATAGCCACAAAACCACTCACCCCAAAGCCAGGAACTTGGCAGCAGCCAACTTATAACCATATGGTTTCCCCACTAGGTAACCATCACCCTGAATCTCATATTCATCATTCTCTTGTTTTGTCTATTCCATCATTTATATGTATTGCTTAGGAGTGCATTTTTTCTTTTAATTGCTTTTTTCGTTTGTTTCAGAGACAGGGTCTTGCTCTGTCACCAAGGCTAGAGGGCTTTGGCACAAACATAGCTCACTGCAGCACTCCTGGGCTCGAGCGATCTTTTTGCCTCACCTCCCTGAGTAGCTGGGACTATAGGCAGACGCCACCATGCCTGGCTAACTTTTTTGTTTTTTGTAGAGACAGAGATTTACTATGTTGCCCCGGCTGGTCTCGAACTCCTAGTCCCAAGCAATCCTCCTGCCTTGCTCTCCGAAAGTGCTGTGATTACAGGCCTGAGACACTGCACCCAGCCTATTTTAATTGCTTTTTACTTAATGAGATATGACACATACAGTCCTTTGGATGCTGCTTTTTTCTCTTAATAGTATACCATTATATTGAACCACATTATTGTAGGTCCCTGTTATTTATTGTTTTTACTGCTAACTAACATTCAGGGTGTGAATGCATCCGCTCTCCTACTGATGGGCAAAAAGACTTTAACAATTATGAGCAATGCTGCTATGAACATCCTTGTACGTGTCTCTGGCTGTACATGACATGCAACAGTTTTTCCTGGGTATATATGTAGGAGTGAAATTGCTGGGTTATAGAATATATGAATACAGTTTTCCCTGTGTATTCACAGCAGGTTGGCTCCAGGACCTCGAAGGACACCAAAATTCCAGGATGCGTAAATCCCCTGTATGAAGTGGATAGCATTTGCATATAACCTACATACATCCTTCCATATATACATTTTTTTTTTTTTGAGACAGAGTTTTACTTTGTCACCCTCGTTAGAGTGCTATGGCATCATAGCTCACAGCAACCTCAAACTCTTGGGTTCAAGCGATCTTATTGCCTCAGCCTCCCAAGTAGCTGGGACTATAGGTGCCTACCACAATGCCCAGCTATTTTTTAGAGATGGGGTCTCTCTCTTGCTCAGATTGGTCTTGAACTCCTGACTTTAAGCAATCCACTGGAGCCTCGGCCATCCTGAGTGCTAGGATTACAGGCATGAACCACCATGCCTGGCTTCCTTCCTTCCTTTCCTTCCTTTCCTTTTCTTTTTCCTTCCTTCCTTCCTTCCTTCCTTCCTGACAGAGTCTCATTATGTCACCCTCAGTAGAGTGCCATGGTGTTACAGGTCATAGCAACCTCAAACTCTTGGGCTCAGGCAATTCTCTTGCCTCAGCCTCCCAAGTAGCTGGGACTACAGGCGCCTGACACAATACCAGGCTATTTTGTTGTTGTTGTTGTTGTTGTTTAGCAGGCCCTGGCTGGATTTGAACCCTCCAGCCCCAGTGCATGTGGCTGGCGCCCTAACCACTGATCTATGGGCGCCAAGCTCTCCCATATACTTTGAATCATTTCTGGATTACTTATGATACCTAATACAATGTAAATGATACTTAAGTAGTTGTTATATTGTATTTTTATTTGCATTATGTTCATTTTTTATTGTTATTTCTTATTTTTTCGCAAATATTTTCTATCTTGGTTCAATCTGTGGAAGCTGCTGATATAACGGGCTGACTGCATTCAACACGAAGAGTTAATGCCAAACTGTCTCCCAAAGTATTTATGTGATTTTTTTCGTTTCCACCACCAACATATGATCTATATATTTATAATCCAAATGCTCAAAACTGTTAAATGGAAGGGGCTGGGCACAGTAGCTCACACATATAATCCCAGCACTTTGGGAGGCTGAGGTGGGAGGATTGCTTGAGGCCAGGAATTCAAGACCAGCCTGGGCAACATAGCAGGTCCTTTTCTCTCAAAAAAAATAAATTAAAGATTAGCTGGGGGTGGTGTCATGCATGTAGTCTCAGCTAGACAGAAGGATCACCTAAGGATAGGAGTTCAAGGCTATAGTGAGCACTACCCTCCAGCCTGGGCAACAGAATGAGAACCTTTCTTTAAAAAATAAAAAACCAGAAGAATCTCATAGAAACTTAAAGTAGGAAGTTCAGCTACCTGGCACTCTTACCCTGGGTACAGACCATCTCCCTGTCCACTTCACTCGTGGGGGTATTCCTCTTTTTCCTCTGTAGGTCAATCTCCTCTAAAAGGCTCCTAGTGTCCGTCTCCCTCAGAACTTAGACGCCTCTTTCATATGGGGTTCCATAGCAATCAACTCTGTCCCAAATTCTATAGTGTCTAATAGCTCCAGGGCTCCCAGACTCTCTTGCCATTAAAGAGATTAGATTCAGATTTTAAGGAAATTAGATCTACCTAGCTCAGCTGGGGTGAAGTGTCCGTGCCTATTCCAATCAGCTGTGGCCATAGGGTCTTGGCTGCTTGGGATAAACATGACCACCTAGATCTCTATCTTTGGCAAGGACTGTGACGTAATTCCAAAGAAAGAAATACAGATAGGATGCACACCCCAACAGTATTTTTGAAACCTGCCTTTGCTTTCCCTTAAAGCACAGAAGCCAAACCAGATATACAATGCCAGTTACCTTCACATAAACTAGCAGTTCCTCCCTCAGTATTAGAAGATTAATGTATAAGGCAAAGAATTTAGCTTACTATCTCATCTAACCGGGTAATTCTTACATGGTAAGAAATGAAGGGAAAAGGCTCTCCTATCCAGGACAATGGACTATGCTTAGGTAGGAAATTAAGTCAACGCAGAATTCAAAAACCAAGTGCAGTCAAAATTCCCCATTGCCATAAAATACAGGATGTGGGTTTGTGTCCACTAGCTTGTGCTAACCCGTGCATCTAATTAAATAATGAATATCATATAATGAGATCATGAGAACGAGTACTGCACGCCATCTGATGGATAATCATCTGCCTCTCATAATAACACAATTTAAATTATTATTATCTCCCTCTTTTCTGGGTATATAATCAAATTCAAATAAGTTAAATAAGCACACATTTAATGCAACTCCAGTAGTTCAGAATCTAAACACTTGCAGTATCTCCATTTCTGCTCAAGAAAACAGAAAATTCCTGATTCAAGCAGCAGAGGCAGAAAAAAAAATGAAAAGAAAACAATATAAGCTATTCACTCAGCATATTTCACGTCTCAAGATATTAGGCAATGATATGAAACCATTACAATTAGAAAGACATTTAAAAGCTAGGCATCTAATTCAACTTCAGTCTTAAGAGAAGTACAGACTCGGCACCTGTGGCTCAAGCGGCTAAGGCACCAGCCACATACACCTGAGCTAGCAGGTTCGAATCCAGCCTGGGCCAGCCAAACAACAATGACGGCTGCAATCAAAAAAATAGCCTGGCGTTGTGGTAGGCACCTATAGTCCCAGCCACTTGGGAGATGGAAGCAGGAGACTCGCTTGAGCCCAGGAGTTGGGGGTTGCTGTGAGCTGTGATGCCACAGCACTCTACCCAGGAGGACAGCTTGAGGCTCTGTCTCAAAAAAAGAGAGAGAGAGAGAGAAATACAAATTCAAACTTCACTGAGATGCAATTTTTCATTTTTGAGATTGGAAAAAAAAATCCTAAAAATTGGAAAAATACACTGTTGGTGAGACTATAGGGAAATAGGCACTCTCAGTTCAGTTCCTAGCTGCAGGGAGATGTGTTGATTGGCATAACCCCTGTAGAGGTCATGTAATCACTATCTATTAAAATTACAAACATGGTCATTCTTGAACCAGCAATCCAACTTCTAAGAATTCACCTCACAGAAACACTTGCACACCTGAAAAATGATGTGTGTGCAAGGTTATTTAATACCAGTATTGTTTTTTTCCAGCAAAAAACTGGAAACCAACCAAGTGTCCAACAGATTCAATATAGTACCATGAAAGACAATGAAGCTATAAAAAAAGAATTCTACAAACTCATATTGGACGATCTCTAAGATACATCAAGTGAAACAAGCTAGTTGTAGGACAGTGTGAATCATTGACAGTAAATATGTCATGTTTTCTGTAAAGAATACAACAGAATACCAAAATACATATATAAGAGAATACAAAAACATGCAGAAGAATATATTATAATCATACTTGCATAAATCTGCAGGTTCTTAAGAAATTTATTTTGGAAGGTGGGAGGGCATGGTGCATTTAGGGAATGTATCGCCTATACAAAAAATTGAATTTAAAAATATTGAATTTCAGGTGGTGCCCGTGGCTCAGTATACTGAGTGTGGTGGGTTCAAACCTGGCCCTAGCCAAACTGTAACAAAAAAATAGCTGGGCATTGTGGAGGGCACCTGTAGTCCCAGCTACTGGGGAGGCTGAGGCAAGAGAATTGTCTCAGCCCAAGAGCTAGAGGTTGCTGTGAACTGTGATGCCACAGCACTCTACCAAGGGTAATAAAAAGAAACTCTGTCTCTCTCTCTCTCTCTCTCTATATATATATATACACATATACATATACATATATATGTGTGTGTATGTATGTATATTTAATTTCAACTTAAATTGAAATTTAAACTAGCATCTGGAACATAAAGACGAACCTCTACAATCTGAGAGCAACATGTTTTATACCACGAATAAACAAAATAAAATACTATTTTGAAAGTTTATTTTGCCATTATTTCATACTTCATTTCATCCATAATTATCTTAAAAGGCAAAATAATTATGCTTAGTAAAAGAAAAAATGTGAAACAAACAAAAAAAATTCATGCACCCCCCCCCCCAGGGAAGGGCTCAACTACAACTTCAACTTTACCTTAGAATTGAAAACAATGTAACCTAAAAAATGTGTACCCTCATACTAATTTGAAATAAAAAGAAAAAATGGGCTCAGAGCCTGTGGCTCAATCGGCTAAGGCGCAAGCCACGTACACCTAAGGTGGTAGGTTCGAATCCCCAGCCCGGGCCCGCCAAACAACAATGATGGCTGCAACCAAAAAATGGCCGGGCATTGTGGTGGGCGCCTGTGGTCCCAGCTACTTGGGGGGCGGAGGCAGGAGACTCGCTTGAGCCCAGGAATTGGAGGTTGCTATGAGCTATGATGCCATAGCACTCTACCCAGGGGGACAGCTTGAGGCTCCGTCTCAAAAAAAAAAAAAATACTGGGGTTCCAAAATATCTATTAAATATTATTATATTAAAAGAAAAAGAATTACTTTTAAAAATATGTCTGACCAAGTCGGCTCCTGTGCTCAGTGACTACAAAATTAAATCTCACTTCCACTAGGGTCCTTCCCAATGTGGCTCCCCACTCACCTCCTTCTCCCCTTGCAAAGACAGTCCAGCCACACTGGCCTGCACCGTGCTCTCCAAGCATTCCAGCCTCTGCATCTGTGTTCAAGCTACTTCCTTTGCCCAGATCGCCCTGCCCTCCTCACAGGGACATATTAAATGGTGCTGCTCTTTGGAGTTCACTTATCCTTTCCTGAACTCTCATAACACGTAGAGTATTTTTAGCTGTAGTTCCCAGCCTCATGCCCCATGCATGACAGGAGTGATGTGTTAGTTATCCTAGTACCTAACAGAGGTTTCCACAGCGAATTTGATATGGAAAGTCACTTTCTACTTATCGGTTGAAAAATGCATCGAACATTCAAAACCAAATACAAAAATATATAATTACAAAATCATGCCATAGTTACAAAACCTATCTTGCTGTTCTTGAGAGTTTATAGGATTTCTCTCCACAGATGAATCTTTCAATATTGGATTAAAGTTTGAAATTGCATTTGAAGTCCGTCCTAGAAGCAGTTCCGGAACCCTTGTCCATGGCCACAGTGTCAATGGGGAGTACCTAAATGTTCACATGAAAAATGGGCAGGTAGCGTCTTGAAATTTTTTTGACAATTTGTCTCCTCTAACCTTGGATTCTTGATCTGAAGCACATTTATTTCACAGGATTGTATCATCAATCTTTCCTAACTGGAAAAAAAAAATAAGGAAGTTGCAATATGGAATTTAAATGCAGGCAATATTTAGATTCGGATTCAATGTCTTAGAGCTGATTTGATTAGAACAAAGAGTCATAAAAAAACTGACAAATTGACCCAAAAAAGTCACTAGTAACAACATAAAGTGTTTTAACAAAAGAATTAGAAGAAAACTTTTCACCAAATGGAAAAAGTAACCATATCCAATTATGAAAATCAATAAACACGAAAACACCTTTTCAAACATCTATATGTATATCTGATATATGTACACCAGATATTTACACATCTATATTTATACATATACATATTATTCTCAATGGCTAGAAATAAATATTTCTGTTATAAATGCAATTTCATCCTAAAATATCACTAAAGAATATTCATGGAAGTATTCAAATAAATTTTAGGAAAAAGAGTACTCTAACTTAATGGATTTTATTGGGTTCTAGTATATTCTAGAACTATCTAGAACTAGTCTGTCAAACTATAAACTAGTTTAAACTAGTTTTATTGTTACATGTGTGCTGCTTACCAGGTGCTAGGTTTACATGATTGGCTTATTCAATCCTCTCATCATCTCCATGATGTAGGTAATATTCATTCCTGTTTTACAAATGAGAAAACGGAGCCAGAGAGTAAGATACACAGGAGCCTGGCAGTCTGCCTTCAAAGTCTATGCTCTTCACCAGTGCTTTACCCTTCATATAACACACTCCATCTTTAGAAACTAAAGGAATTCATTGTATTTCTTGTCCCTCTCTTCCTTTTTTCTCTCCTATGTGGTTATTTTCTTCTCTCCGAGGAGCAACTCCAGTATAAGCTATAACCTACCAAAGAGTGACACCTTGTGTTCAAATTGCAAATTGTGTGGCTATTAAAATACTGCTTCACTGGTAAATTATTTAAGAAATTTTGTTTTATCACAATAAGGAGAAACACAACTAAATTATATTATGTGCCCTGGCTTTTGCAGGTCATAGTGAAAGTCAACAATGGCATCAGAGACTTTTCCACCTCAGTAACTCCCAAACAGAGTCTCTGTGATGGCAGATGGCACAGAATTACAGGTAAGAAAAGCTGAGTGTCCCGGGTTTCCTTTACAAAGGTGAGCCTACACACCCACCTGTGGGATGACAACCTGGAAGAACTTAGACTCTGACAGAGATTAAACTCTAAAAGTAGCCAAGAAGACAGAATCAGGGGTTATTTTACTAAAACGTGTATATTGAACCTACATGTAATTTGAAAATATGAATGCTACCAAAATAATGTTGGGAAATTGTTTAAATAAAACATAACTTATGGAGTAAAAAGGTAATACAAGAGTAAAGCATGCTTCCTTTCAAAGGAAAATGTTCCAGTGATTGCTTGGTTAAACATTGTTAGACATGATGTAGGAGATAGTGTGGGCTCTTATTCTGGAATAAACAAAAGCCATTACTGTGGTAAGTCAGTCTCTTTCATGTGAACAGTCATCACTTCACTGCCACTTACGACCAATCTTTTCCCTGTATTTCAGTTATTAGAGATTCCAATGTGGTTCAGCTGGATGTAGACTCTGAAGTGAATCATGTGGTTGGACCCCTGAATCCAAAACCAGTTGATCACAGGGAGCCTGTGTTTGTTGGAGGTGTTCCAGGTAAATGTTGTTTTTTTGTTTTTGTTTTTTTGAGACAGAGTCTCACTTTGTCGCTCTTGGTAGAGTACAGTGGAGTCATAGCTCACAGCAACCTCAAACTCTGGAGCTCAAGTGATCCTCTTGCCTCAGCCTCCCAAGAGCTGGGACTACAGGCGTCCGCCACAACACCCGGCTATTTTTAGAGGCAGGGGGGTGGTCTCACTCTAGCTCAGGCTGGTCTCGAACCTGTGAGCTCAGACAATCCATTCTCCCCATCCTCCCAGAGTGCAAGGATTACAGGTATGAGCCATTGTGCCTGGCCATAAATGTTGTTTAAAAAAGAAAAGTTGGCTCGGTGCCTGTGGCTCAATTGGCTAAGGCACCAGCCACGTACACCTAAGGTGGCGGGTTCGAATCCCCAGCCCGGGCCCACCAAACGACAATGATGGCTGCAACCAAAAAATGGCCGGGCATTGTGGTGGGCGCCTGTGGTCCCAGCTACTTGGGAGGCAGAGGCAGGAGACTCACTTGAGCCCAGGATTGGGAGGTTGCTATGAGCTGTGATGCCATGGCACTCTACCCAGGGGGATAGCTTGAGGCTCTGTCTCAAAAAAAAAAGAAAAAAGAAAAGTTTTCAAATTCAAAAAACAGTAAGTTCTCATAATTATTATTATAGTATTAAGAATTGAGCCGTGTATTTTCATAATTCACCTAATAACTCAAAAGATTTTATATACAGTGTCCTTTAATAGGAAAAAGCATGATAAAGTGACACTTAAGAACTAAACCCCAGCATTCTAACCAATAGGTATTATACTCCCTTGACACATTTGCTTATTTTTTTAATCTCTTTTCCCTTTAAGTACACGCTACACATGTACACAGAGAAACATATGCTCTACTTTACTTATAACTCAAAGAAAACTCATTTACTAACACGATTTCAGGATCTGAGAACCTCGGAGGATTAAGTTTGCTGACAATTACCCCCTTCCTTAGCAGGAAGGACCAGTGCAGTTCTCCCCGTCCACAATGAGTCTGAATTGCAAAAACAGCCACAGACCCTAAGTTCTGCTGTGTTTATGTAATGACATTACCTAAGAGAGGTTCCCAGCTGCAATCCTGTAAACATCATCAGTACCCACTGCTATCATCTGCCGAGAATGGCGTATAATCCAGAACGGTGATAGGAAGATACTTATGGATACCCCTTCCCCCAACTGTTTTAAACTTCTGAAGAAAGGATCACATCCTTATGTTGAATACATTTGTTTTCATGCATTTCTTTTTTTTTCTTTTTTTTTTTTAAGTAGTGAATATACTTGAGCTTTATTGAGTGTCTTCAATATGGCAGGCACTGTTCTAAGTTGTTTACATGAATTGGGTTATTGTCTAGCTTAATTCTTGCAACCTACCTATCTATGAGTTGTAGATTCCATTTTTTTTTTTTTGAGATAGAGCCTCAAGCTATCCCCCTGGGTAGAGTGCCATGGCATCACAGCTCACAGCAACCTCCAACTCCTGGGCTCAAGCGAGTCTCCTGCCTTAGCCTCCCAAGTAGCTGGGACCACAGGCGCCCACCACAACACCCGGCTATTTTTTGGTTGCAGCTGTCATTGTTGTTTGGCGGGCCTGGGCTGGATTTGAACCTGCCACCTTAGGTGTATGTGGCTGGCGCCTTAGCTACTTGAGCCATAAGTGCTGAGCCTTCACACATTTCACTAACGTGGAAAAGGTGAATTCTGTAGCTGGGGCGAGGGATATAAGAATTAGATAGCCAAGCTTTCCCATCTGAAATTTGGTGGGGAATTTGTATTGATATATCATAGTTGTACATATTTTGGGTATAATGTAATATTTTGATACCTGTATAAAATGTTTAATCAGGGTAATTGGGATATTTATTGCCTCAAATATTAACTTTTCTTTGTGTTGGGGGCATTATGATTCTTCTCTTCTGGTTAATTTGAAATATACAAAATAAATTACTGTTAACTATAATTTTCCTACTGTACTACCAAATACTGGAACCTCTATCTAACCATATTTTTATATCCATTAACCAACTTTCCTTCATCACCTCTTTCCCTTTCCTATTCCCTTCCCAGCCTCTGGTAATCACCATTCTCCTTTTTACTTCCATGAGATCCACTTTTCTAGCTACTTTAAAGAACATGTGAGATTTGGCTTTCTATACCTGGCCTGGTGGGGATTTTAATAATCTTTTCTAACTAGATTATGTTAGACTGACTCACATAAAGGCAGACAAAGTTTTCAGAGAGTGAGAAAACATAGACGAAAGTAAACATCTGGGCTGAGCACAGTGGCTTATACCTGTACTCCTAGCACTTTGGGAGGCTGAGCTGGAGGTATCACTTGAAACTAGGAGTTCAAGATCAGCCTGAGGGAAAGGAGAGCCCATCGCTACAAAAAAAATTGAAAAATTAGCCAGGCATGGTGGTGCATGCCTGTAGTACCAGGTACCCATGATGCCGAGACAGGAAGATTGCTTGAACCCAGGAGTTTGAGGTTGCTGTGAGCTATGATGACTCTACTGCACTCTAACCCAGGGGATAAAGCAAGACTCACCCCCCCCCAAAAAAAAATTAAAACATCTAACATTGGGTACTCCCCAAATTGTAACAACTAAGTACTCTTCTCCATTGTGTGAATTTTCAAATACTAGTATTGACAGTGATGGTAACTGAGAGTTGAAATAAATATTTGAGACCCTCAAAAAGCAATTTTTTCTCTCCTTTACTTCCTCTGTCCATTCACATCTCCATTCCCCAGTCCTCCCCTCCTACTCCTGGCATTAGTTTTAAAAGGATCCTGGCAAAGGTCACCAGTGCATTTCATATAGGTACAATATGGAAAATGTCACCCATCAAATTCTAACATTTCTGCATACTGCTTCCTTTCTAGAAAATGCAACATATTTTAAGATATTTCACAGGTCCCCAAGGGCCAGAAGGTCAAACTCAGCATCCTATGCAAGGCTCTCGATCATCCCCCTCCTCCTTGCCCTACCTGGGGTCTCCCTGTGCCTTCTGGGACTTGCAGTTCCCTAAATATTCTGTGATGCTCTGTTGGCTCCAAGGCTTTGCACAAGGGCATAGGGCTCAATTTCCGGGAAATACTGTTCTTCCTTTCCTTCCCTAGTACTTTTTAAAGGAACAACTTCTCCCACTCCTCCCCACCTAACTCCTTATTGGCCTTTGGGACTAAGCTCAGACTTCTACCTACACTCACACCCATTCTCCCTACAATGTGTATGTAAAGTACTGTTGTAGCACTCAGCACAAATACTATTGAATAGCTAAATAGTAAACTCCTTGCTGGAAGGGAATATAATTTCATTCAACATACAACATGGATTGTGTATTAAGCTCTGTGTAGGGCCCAGGAGGTGGACAAAAGAGCATGGGTGTCCCTCATGCAAGCTACAGCACTTGTTCTTCACTCTGCACCCAGATGCTTACTACATCATTAAAACAAATATTTCTTCTTGGTTTTTGTTTGTTTTTGCATTCTGATTCCAGCCTCACACACTGCCATGTTGTAGCAACTCCCTACCAGAGTTGTTAAGCTCCACAGACTGGAGGGGTAAAACGTGCCTGAAGCCAGCTTCAGGCTGCCTGAGACATGTAAGGAGTAGCAAACCTCAAATAATGAGCCAGCACACGGGAACTAGCAGACCAGGGGGCCTAACCACCAGCCCACTGTACCACTGCAGCATTTTTTTTTTTTTTTGCAGTTTTTGGCCAGGGCCAGGTTTGAACCTGCCACCTCTGCTACATGGGGCCAGTGCCCTACTCCTGTGAGCCACAGGCACCTCCCACCACTGCAGCTTCTAATTCCATCAAGGATTGTACCAGCAAGCCCAGAACAAAAGCAATTATAATTTAAGCTGAATGTATATAATTAATTATGTCATTTTGAGCTGTTCAAGAATAAGCCTACTAAAATTGCATCAGAAACCAGAGCACTAAGAAAGCATCTGAGCCATAAAAAAAAAGTACCCTATATGCACTGAATTCTTTTGGAATCCTTGCCAGTTCTCTTATATCACTCAGAAGATGTGCTTTCTATCATTCAGAACCCTAGTGACTCATTATTTCTATCAAAAAAAAGCTAATGCATAAAACTCATAGAACCACACACAAAAAAAACCAACATTTGTATATGACAATTTTAAAATCAAAACTAAAAGTTAAAGAAATTTTAAGTTAATGTTACCCGCACATGAGTCTAACTATTCATTCCCCTACTGAAAATCCCGCAGTATTCTGTATATAATCAAGCCTTCAACCTGGGTAACATTCTCTTAAAATCATGCATTGATTTTATTCACCAAATCTTTAGGATCCTAGGGCACTTTACTGTCACTACCTACTTGTAATTATGCGGTGAATTATGGTGAATTATTCACCTATCTGGTGAATTATGCAGACGTAATTGCTATATGAATTATTACCTCCAGATGATTCTCCCATGAACCAAAGGGTGGCAAGCTTGGGCAGAATGAAAACCTATGTTCTAAATCTGGTCTCCAAAATAAACAGAAACATTAGATGTTTCTACCGCCACAATCTTTCCTGATCACTCTTTTTTTGTAGTTTTTGGCCAGGGCTGGGTTTGAACCCGCCACCTCCAGTACATGGGGCCGGTGCCTTACTCCTTTGAGCCACAGGCACTATCCCCTGATCACTCATTTTTTATTCTGACAAGGTACACTGAGCAAGCTTGAGGAATATATATTGTCATACTAATCTTAAGACAATAAAGGAAATTGATCTTTCAGGCCCCTTCCAAATCTAAAGCTTTCTGATTATCATTCTAAATATGAAATGCTATTTCCATGATTTGTTTCCAGCACATAGATAGCTTCAGCATATTCTTACTCTATTGCTTAGAAAACTTATTACAGCTACTTGCTGATGTTTAATTTGCTGTCCTGTTTTATGTTCTTTCCTGAGTTACTGATGTCTAAATATTTTCCATCCTTTATCTGCTACTGCTCACATAGCTGTTTGTACATAATAATACGCTTTGATTAAAGGGATTTTAATTTTATGATATTTCTAGCTTTCTAAATTGTGTTAAATTGTATAGCTTCTATCATCCTAACACATTTAATTGTGAGTGTACAATTAATAAGCATAAGGCTTCTTCTAGATCTCTAATTAAGATAAGGGGAGAAAGTTCTCCTGGCATACCACAGAGCACCTGTGCTCACACAATGATTATTAAGCTAGTGATCATTATCCTATTTATAGCTCTTAAACCCTGAGCTCAGAAAAATTAAAGTTTATTTGAATTCATTACTCTCTCATTATATTGTGTGAGCTGGGCAAAAATATGGAGCTTAAGGGTAAAGGGTAATGAATTAAACGGAAACATTAACCAAGTCCAAAAGCAGTGTAGAAGCTAAAATTGCTTTCCCCTTTCTCAGCAAAGCATACAATATAACTGCGGCCCAGGTAAAAATTCTCTGCTTAGGCTTTACATGTAAGTGGTAAATTTCAGCCTGGGAAGACCCCTTCAATGCCCAGAAATTTGGCCATAGAAAACATGGCAAAACATTAAAATTACCCCATGTTCATATTACTTGAAAAGCAACTAATGTTCTGAGAAATTAGTCAATTACAACTCTATTCCATATTTGACATTTAAATCATCTTGATGTGAGCAATTATCATATATATTTTTATCCAGAACTAATATTTGGGCTTGAAATGCCTCAATCGCAATCTTTATTTTTATAACTCTTTTCAGAGTCTCTACTGACGCCACGCTTGGCCCCCAGCAAACCCTTCACAGGCTGCATCCGCCACTTTGTCATTGACGGGCGCCCAGTGAGCTTCAGTAAAGCAGCCCTGGTCAGCGGCGCAGTGAGCATCAACTCCTGTCCAGCAGCCTGACGCAGCAGAACACAGCCGCCCAACGACAAAGTTCTTTAGAGCACTGAGATGAACACAAAGCCAGCCAAGAAGAACAGCCCCTCTTCTGGTGGCAGCATTCCTCTAGTTACCAGGACTTAACTGAATCATCAGGGACTGTATGCTTCTTACTTTCAATCTGGATTCTTACCTTGGATACAAAATGTCTACAATGGACAACAATCGAAGGAGTGGTAAACTTACTTGTATTGAAAGCACACACTTACTTCCTACTGGTGAAATTACTGTTCCGGTTTCTAATAAAATAGAAGGGATTCTAAATAAACACTGGCACACATTTTTAAAGAGCGGCTAGATTCTCAGATTCATCTTTATTTCAGGGAAGATAACGTTCAATATAGACCAAAATATCTTTGTCTTAAACTACCTTTTTTATCTTGAAAAGATTTACTAATTTACATATGATACAAAATTAGATAATAGATATTTTAGTACTTTTGTTTGGTCTATCAGTATAACAAGAATATCTTAGGTCTATAGCAGCAGCTATTGAGGTTTAAGAAAGTAAATTTCCAACAGATTACTAGAAAATGGTAGTAAAATTTAATTTTTTCTAGATACGAAAAAACATAAACAAATACTTTTTATCCTTCCTTATCTCCTTAAAAGAAAAATATAATTATACATAAGGGGAGGCTCCTATAGAATATTATTGTTGACATTATTGTGTGTTTTATAGGAATCACCAAGGACATCACAGCAAAGACAGTAGGACAAAATCATAAAATTCAATTTAAAGGTCTTTTTATTGAAAGTCTGTTCCCCACATACCTGCAACACTAGTCTTATTTCTAAAATTTTATAATTTTTCCAAGTAGCTATATTAATAAAGTCTGGAATATTAAAATATAGAATTATACATGAAAATATAATTATACAAGAAAAGACAATGAACTCAGAAGACAGAATGAGAGGAAGCAACCCTGATATCAGCAGGATTGAAGATACATAAAACAAATTAATTTGTGAATGGAGGGGGGTATAAAATATTTTGAGAAACTACCAAGAAATAAAACAATCTCTTACCTTGAAAAGATATACATACCTCCCTATATTCTGGTACATAGTTAATGATAATGTTAAAGAAATCACTGAAAATAACTAATGTTTGCTCATAGAGGACTTGCTAAGTGCCAGCCACCATGATGAGCTGAAGGTGATTATTATTTGTTATACTAATCCCATGATGTAAGATTTGCAGTTCAGGTAAATTGCCTGTTGTCATTCAGCACTGGAAACAAGATTGCCCACCTCCAGGGACAGCATGACTATGCCCTTTGCCCCCCTGCCTTTGAAGATTATCTGTCTTCAGGTCAACCAGAGCCAGAAAGGTACCTTTAAGGAGTGATTTTCTCACTGAGAAAACAAAGAGGGCATTTGCTAAGGCTCAACTAAAAGGGCAGAGGAAATCAGTTCAGCCAATTGTCAATATAAAAGAATACCCTGAAGGGCCCGAATTTCCAAAGAAGCTGGAAATGTGAAATTCAGGTGGCTTTAAATGGCCTGGTTGTTCAGTTGGCAATTAAAACAACAGAACCACAAAGGGAAAATGCCGTGCAGACGAAACAAAACTTTGTGAAAACCGTATATACCTGGGGGCTAAAGACTTTAAATCAGAGAGTCTGGGGTCTTAACTGAAACAGGGCTTAAAACACTAAACCCTTATGATGTTCCCTCCATCAGATCCAAACAGGTGGAATGGCTCTGAAATAATCTATTATTTTCTTTTCTAAAAGAGTCTCCTGAGGCCATTCTGTCCCCTCATCCTCAGCAAAGTAAACTAAACCAGCCAACTTGAAGACCCTTTCTGGACCTCCAATAGCACCAGCAGTCACTCACAGATTCACATGTATGCAAACTAAAACCAACCATAGGTCAGGAGCAATGGGTCACATCTGTAATCCTACCACTCTGAGAGGCCCAGGTAGGAGGACTCTTTGAACTCAGGAGTTAGAGACTAGCCTGAGCAAGAGGGAGACCCCATCTCAACTAAAAATAGAAAAATTAGCCAGCCATCATGGTGGGCACCTATAGTCATAGCTACTCAGGAGGCCGAGGCAGGAAGATCATGTGAACCCAGGAGTTCAAATTTGCTGTGAGCTAGATTGACACCATGGCACTCTAGCTGAATGACAGAGACTCATCTAAATAATTAACTAAATAAATAAATAAATAACTCATTACTTCTCCACAATTACAAAGGCAGAGAGTTACCTCACATTCTTGCCAGAGTCCTTTAAGACCTGTGGCACCTGCAGCAATTGACTGGGAAAAATGAAAGTAAAAGAGGTGGGAGATAAATAAACAGGACACACAGAATAGAATTTTGAAAGGTTGGCCACTGCTGGCTTGTAGGGCTTCAGCCAGTAGCCCTGAGTGCTGGTTCCACCCAGCTTTTATTGAAGGCTATTTTCTTATTTTGCCAAGAAGACAAGCTGAGGAAGGGAACAAAAACATCAGCAGTTTCTATGAGTAAGCATGTTAGTTCTTATTCTATCTATAATAATTAACTTTAAGGGTCTGGGCAGTCTTGAGGTATCTGGAATCTTAGCCGTGTGGGGACAGCCTCCTATTTGTGGTTGCACACACAGATCCCTTGGGGGAAGTTATCCCCTCTAGTTCTCTGTAGAGCAGATGTGATATCATCAGCCTCCTCTGCAGAATTGGTGGAAAGAGGAATCCTCCCCCTTATCTCCACCCAGAGGCATTCCCTCTGTGGTTAGGGTACAATCCCTCAAGCCCATATCTCAGGGTTTGAGCTCTTCCCTTGATCTTTGCCCTGGGTATTATACAAATCCCCACAATGGGTATTTGCTCCTGGAAGGTTTTTGACTATTGACTGGGAGGGGTTAGCCTGGTTAATGTTCCTTTCCAGGCCTTCCACACAGCTTCTGTTACACCCTTGTTCTTCAGAGTCCTTACAGACCCAGCAGGGGTGTTTGTAAGCTGTATCCCTTACAGGCCAGGCTTCTAGTAAAAGCAGAAACTGCCCAGACAAGTAATTCAACTGTTATGTTAAAAGTAAACTAGCTAAATTGTTTTTATTCTATCTTGCTCAGCTTATTTCTCTGTCTTTCCCCTCTTCTGGAGGTGTTTTCCCTTGCCAAGAATGGGGTCTTCAGTCTCCCTGCACATTCTTATACTAAATAAATGAGAATCTGCTGATCCATATACTTCTTAAAAACCACATGTTGATCTTCTAAAACTGTGAATATGCCATTTATAAGAGATTCACTCAGTCAGTTCTTAGATGGGATCAGATCCTCCCAGCTTCTGTCTACAGAGAAAGTATTAATAGCATGTTTTTTGTTTTAGTTAATTCATAACCTGTCAGCACTGCATACAGAGAAGTATGGGTTGAGTATTTATAGTATTATAATTTTTACCAGTAGTTTATATCCCCTGCCAGTTCAGAGTCTGTTCAAAATGAAAAGGCTTTTCCACATTCACCGATTAGAAGAATCAGTCCTACTTTGCCCTGTGTTCCACTCTCTCCTTTCATGGTCACAACTGATTGTACATGGAGGGCAGCATCCTACCCTCCCAGTGTTCCCAGTGAAGCAACGTTCCATTTCTTACTATCCAAAGATGACTTTCAACAATTGAATATTTTCTCTTCAAAATTTTGAATTGGGAAACATAGAAAAATCAGGCACATAGGGTGGTGCCTGTGGCTCAAAAGGGTAGGGCACCAGCCCCATATGCTGGAGGTGGCAGGTTCAAACCCAGCCCCAACCAAAAAAAAAAAAAAAAATCAGACACTTAGCAGTAGAAGCTGAAGCCAGAAGGATCCTATTTGAAAGTAAGGTTTTACTTGCTTACCACATACATTTATAGCCACACACAAAATAAAATACAAAGAAAAGGCAAAAACATTTGGCATTGCCCACTCTGTGGACCCAGGATGGCACATGTACCTGCCCTTGTCCAGCAGTAGCCACCTCAGCTCTTAGCCCAGAATTTATAGCAAGGCATCTTGGAAGACTCTGGAACATACTTCTCTGATACCATTTCCCTGTACTGAAGACAGCAGCATAGGGGTCAAGAGGGTCTTTCCTATTTCCCTAAATTGGTCCTTACAGCCTGTAGCTGGGATCATAAAATATTAAATGTATCTCAGTTTAAAGTTCACCAGACTTTGAGGTGTGGAGCCAACCTCTCCTATAGGACTGGCTGAGAGAAGCAATTTCAACATAACTGGCAAGGCAACACCCCTATACCCTCAGTGCTACACACATAGAGGGAGGAGAGAGTCTATGTAAAAAGTCTAGAGAGGCACCTAGACCAGCCACTTTCCAGAATGTAATCTGCATGAATTTCTGTGGTATTCACTGATGTGTTATAAGAGCTCAGACCAGTGCCTGCATGTCGGTATATGGTCAATAAATTTGAACTGAGTGGATTTAAGAGAAGCTGAGCTTCCAGAGTTTCAGAGATTATCCCCTCCCCTCACCTCCCTAGAGAATCATTTGTGAAGTTCCTGGAAGTATGAGAAAAGAAAAAATTGATAGTTACTCCTCGGTTTGGTTCCACTGAGCCTTGGAGATCTCTGACTGGCCCGAGAGTGTGGAAAGAAGACAGGGGAATGATAGCACAGCCTGCCAGAGATAAGCAACACTCCCTCAAGTCTCTTTCAAGTCCTGAAGAGTAGAGAAGAACGTGGGCTACCGTGAATAAGACCACGCAGTTTATAAACATCACAGCACCAAAAGACCCCATTCCCAGAGGAGACTGCTGGAGAACGGGATGGGGTGGCCAGGGGGTAGATGAGATTGAGGGATGAAAGCCTGGGACAGAGAGGCAGAAACATAAAAGGTAGCATGACACCAGCTGCCCGAAAAAACAATGGAATCTCAAAGAAGTGATGGTAGCTGCTCAGGATTGAGTCCCTCACCAGCCAAGCCAAACCACAGTGAGTTGACAACAGTGAGCCAAATTAGCAAGCACAACAGAAGTGGTTTTCAAACAATCATGTCTAAAAACTGATTAAGGAGCTGATGTCAACCTGAAAGCATGATGCCACAGGGATGCCCTAACACCTATGTAAGAAATGTAGGAGGGCACTTGTTCCAGATAGAGGCCTTAGACCACTAAAGAATTCATACTACTGAAATATTGTTTATCCTTTTGATGTCTTTAAATCTGTAGCAATGCCCATACTGTCATTCCTGGTATCCGTAGTTTGTGTCTTCTGATTTTCTTGATATTTCTGGCTACACGTTTATCAATTTTATTAATCTTTCTGTAGATACAGTTTTTGGTTATCTGCCCTAAATTACATTGATTTCTGCTTTTTTATTATTTTTCTTTCTGCCTATTTTGGGTTCTGTTTGCTCATCTTTTCTGTTTTCTTAAAGTAACAGCTTAGACCAATGATTTGAAACATTTCTCTTTTTCTACTGAAAGAATGTAATCCTTTAATGCTCTTCTAAGCACTACTTTAGCTGAACCTCATACACGTTTCCATTTTCATTCAGTTAACAGTACTTACTAATTTTTCTAGTCATTTCTTCTTTTATTCCTGGGTTATTTAGTTGTATAATTTAGTGTTCTGATATTTTGAGGTTCTCTAGGTATATTTCTATTATTAATTTCTAATTTAATTATATATTATTGAACAAACATTGCATACTGTTCATACTTTCAATGCTTGCCCATTTATTGAAACTTGTCATGTGGCCTACAATATGGTCTATTGGTAAATAATCCACATGCACTTGAAAATAATGTACAGTATTCTGCTGTTCCTAGGTGAAGTGTTCTATAAGAATTATCACGTCTTCTATATCTTTACTGATACTGTTTACTTGTTGTAGCAGTTGAAATCTCCTACTTTTACTTTTTACTTTTTTTTTTATTAAATCATAGCTGTGTACATTAATGCAATTATGGGGTACAATGTACTGATTTTATATACCATTTAAAATATTTTCATCAACTGGTTAACATAGCCTTCACCACATTTTCTTAGTTATTGTGTTAAGACATTTATACTGCCCGCCCTTCCTGCAACCTCCCCTCTCACCTTCTTAATTTTAAGAGTGTGCCTGAGGGTTCCCTTCTGACATTCCCAAATTAACAACAAGATATTATGCCAGAATCCACCTTAAAACTTGATTTTTCTGGCTCGGCGCCTGTGGCTCAATAGGCTAAGGCACCAGCCACGTACACCTAAGGTGGCGGGTTCGAACCCCCAGCCTGGGCCCGCCAAACAACAATGGTGGCTACAACCAAAAAATGGCTGGGCGTTGTGGTGGGCGCCTGTGGTCCCAGCTCCCCTCTATGGGAGGCAGAGGCAGGAGACTCGCTTGAGCCCAGGAGTTGGAGGTTGCTATGAGCTGTGATGCCATGGCACTCTACCCAGGGGGATAGCTTGAGGCTC
>CAUYQV010177633.1:0-32002 GCA_963574575.1 Galagoides demidoff
GGATAAACGAGTCTTGTTGGAAGTAAATAATGGATGATGTTAGCTTCATGAAACTGACGATGTTTTTACAGAGGACCAGACTGACTTTCAAAAGAAGGAAAATGTGGACTGCATGTATCTGTCACCTTTAGGGTGAATAACTTCTAAACAAAGTAAATTATTTGTTTAAATAATTGCATTTGAACTTTTCTCCCTTTTTCTACTTTAAAGTGATGTTTTTAAATCCCTCACCTTCTGTTTGATTTCTATTTTTTTTTTTTTTTTTGAGACGGAGACTCAAGCTATCCCCTTGGGTAGGGTGCCATGGCATCACAGCTCATAGCAACCTCCACTCCTGGGCTCAAGCGAGTCTCCTGCCTCAGCCTCCCAAGTAGCTGAGACCACAGGCGCCCGCCACAATGCCCGGCCATTTTTTGGTTGCAGCCATCATTGTTGTTTGGCGGCCCGGGCTGGGGATTCGAACCCGCCACCTTAGGTGTATGTGGCTGGCGCCTTAGCCGATTGAGCCACAGGCACCGAGCCCTGTTTGATTTCTTATCTGCTAAAGTATTTGGCTACTGAGTATATACTTTTAATAATGAATGTGAACCATTACACAAACCACTTAAAAGTAAAAATTAAAAAGAAAAAGGATAGCTAAGGAGGAATAATTGATTGAAGGGAAAATTAATGAGAGAATTTACTAAATAATCCCAGAAAATAATATTCACTATAGAGACCAAGAATATCTGAATAGCTTGAAATTCACTATAAGTAATTATTTCAACATTGTCTTTTTTTCTGTCATTTTAAAAAGTCTTAAATAGATATGTGCCTTTAATTTCCATTACATGTTACATTTTCTTTCCTTTTCTCTTGGTCATAGATATTTCTCTCTACTTTTTAAAATTTTTCCTTTGATTCGTCTCTCCATGTTTTAGCTTGGATTAGCATAGTCTTTGTTATATCCAGGATAAGAAAACAAGATACCATTCTACACTTCCATAGTTGCCTTGTATTTCCGATTTGAGTTCCCATAAGCCATTTTTTGATTAAACTTTTTCTGTCATCATTTTCTTTTATTTGCAATTTTCAAACAAATTCTTCATGACTTTTTTTTCCCATGAGGAAGTAAATTAAGTGAATCTCCTTCACTTAAAAGAAAGGTAAGGTGGAAAATAATTGTCCTCTAAAATGCACACATGCAGTATAAAAGTGTAAATATTATTCCATACATTCTCTCGATAGTAAAAGCCTAAGGATTATAAAGAGAAGAGTTAACACAGAATCTTCTCTTATACAACTATTACAAAGAATGAATATGTTCCTAACTAAGCTATTCAAGTCTTATCTTAAGCATTCAGTGCCATGATTCTCTACTGAGGGCAAGGCCTGTTTCAAACAAGTGTCCTCTTTTTAATAAATTAATGCTAAACCTGCTTAGTTCTTTGGGGATGTAGTTTTAGCAGAAAGGAAATTGGCCTTGTTTATTGCCTTTCTTTTGCTGCTCCGTGTGGATTTTCATGGTTGTGAAAATGAGAAACTGGCAGCGACCGGCATTAAAAGGAGGAGGATATTGGGCCCGTTTCCTCCCCTAACTCTGCTTAAGCCAATTTCACTCTTATAAGCAACCTTCCTGCTCTTGCCGACTTGAGCCTCTCCTGTGCAGAAAATTAGGACAACATCTGAGGAGGTCTAGGACAAGGACAACTGTCCACCAGGGACCAAGCTAAGATTGGTAAACCAATTTTCACTTGTGAACAATGCCAGAATTCAACCCATATGTCTCCCACGGTGAAGCACTGTAGTGCATCATTAACCCACTGTGCCATTTAGCAGCTTCCCTCTGCTTGCTGTCTTGTGAATTAACATCTCTGCACCACCACACCAGACCCCGAGTTTATTTCGGCGAGGAGTGCCGCTGAATGAATAGCAGTTCTCTGTAACAAGGGATCAGGGCACAGCTCTTTCAAATTTTCCACTGAATGCAACAGCAATTTACCACTCAGTCCTATCGTATCATCATCATTAGGATGGGAAATCACAATTTGAAAGCTCATTGCCATGTGCTGTCACTTTGATATCTTGTAATTTTAATATGTAATACTGTGGTTAATAATTAATGGCTTTAACTCTGTAGGTGGGATTTGAATTTGGCTCCAAAAAGAAATCGCTCTGAGCTGAGATATTCTTTGAGACTCCAACATCTTATGAAGTTCCCCTCAATCAGCTTCCTCGCCTTCTTATTTAAATGATCTGCCATCTAATGAATCTGGATCAAAAGCTCCAAGCTTAAAATATACAACAAAAAGCTGCTTCTGGGTGAAGAGTTTGGATCCAAATCAAAACGTTTCTATGCTCTGACCATTATCACATGCAGTTAACTGCTGGGAAATACTGATGTTCAAAAGATATGGGGGAAAAAGGCACCTGCTTTCTCACGCTGGTTTATGTTTGTCTTCTTGATAAAAATGCAAGGCAGCATATGCAGAAATTGTGCGGAAACACCATTCACATGGTAATTTCTTTGTATTTGAATAAATTCTTTTCAGGTGCTGGACTGAATGCCAGACTCTGGGAGGATTTGAGTATCTCCCTCCTTAAGTTCTTCTGTGACAACATTTTAGTGTCTGGCTCACTGTTTTAATCCATGAAGACCACTTTGTCAGGTTTTCAGAATGAAGGTGCTGCCTTTTGATTTTCCGGGATCACAAACCCTGGTGTGGAAAGGTTTTTCACATTTTGTCTGGTGACTATGATCAGCAATATAGCCAGGGAAGGAACTCTTTAATTCTTTCAGCCAAAATCATAGTTTTAGTGCTATTTAACATGCAGAAGAATATTTGGGCAGACTCCAGGAAACCTCCCATAAATCAAACCTGTGATAAATTTGATTGATACTCTCCCTGGCAAGCTTCAAGGCTACTCTGTATTTCCATAAGCTTAGGGGCATCAGCTACTTGTTCTCACAATCTACACCAGCCTGATATTTTAATTCAGGAACTGAGTCTTAGTCTATTTATCCAAGAAAAGTTTAAGGTATTTTAAAAGCTATTCTGCAAGTGCACAGAATTCCTTAGAAGGTCTGAAGCACACTGAAAACCAGAAAGAAATACATATACAAAAATCTGTGAGATATTAAACCACAATTGGCTTGAGGATTTAATCTCAGATTCATTTGTACTCAGTTGCTATGGTTTGCTGGGAGCTCCATGTTGAGAAGGATCTTGAGACTGTGTCTAACCTTTGAAGGTACAAATTCTTTGATAAATCATTAATGTTCATAATTTGGGCAGAAGGTGGGAATATCATCACACACTCATCTACCCCATATCCTCCACTCTGACCTTAGGAAAACACTTCTGATTAGACTACAGTTATGGGCACACGGTAAACAGCTGGTAAAAACATTTTAAAAATTAAATGCATGCTGTTTTTTTCTTGAATTCACCAATACCTCCTTTTCAAATAGTGTTCTCAATTCTTAAAGCCCTTTAGATTTAGCGAAATTGTTCTTCTATACGAGGCACCTTATGACTACATAGTCTTTAAATATAATCAAACTCAGGTATCTGGGTATAGGGGCAAGAGGAAACCTGTCCTTTCCCTTGAAAATCACTAAATGATCGACTCACAATTAAGGAAGACTGAGAAAGGCTTTATTTATCATGGGCATGGGGAGAAATCACAGAGTGATAACCCAGTTTTCCAATGGAGTTCAGATATCTTCATACAGGCCTTTCAGCACAGAGGGGGAAAATTGAGGAGTAAGAGCATAAACAGCTGCTAGGGAGGATGACTAGGTGGGAGAGAAATAGACTGACTGGTAGATTAACCTTGGGAGACAGGTGGTTATAACTCAAATGATTTGGGCCTGGTCCACCTATATTCCCAGTCCTCTTTCCTAAAGTATTTTGAGATAACAGAGGGTATGAAAGGGAGTTAATTGTCCCCTTTGATGTTCTGATCAGGCCAGTACAATTTATGCAGATAGAGGGAAGGCCTCCTCCAATATTTCTTGACCTTGAATGACCTTCAGTCCCTTTATACCAGGGACTCATATTTTGGAGTGAACTTTCCTTTAGCTCCTTCATTTGGGTTAAAATTTTTCTATGAAAGGCTTACTATTTGAAGCGATTCATTCATAGCTATCTTAACCAGTCATATGTACTACTGATATATTTGATAGGACAGTGAGTATGTCTCTACTATAGAGCTCAAAACCAAAACTCAGATGCTTCAACTATAGAGATGGTTAGTGGGATATGAGAAGTGGCCTGCTAAAGTCAGCTTGCACAGACTTGTGAGAAGTGAAGGTCAAATTCACTTATACTCTAGTACTCTAGTGAATAGGTTGTTCAATACAGCTGTGATTGAATAGCACATACATTTGTAACTAAGTAAAACTTAAAAACAAAAATAATGCATTCTTAAAAGTAATCACTTTCTGAGTGTTTCACTACATTGTGTTTGTTGTTACCTATGCTCATGAAGTTGTTTATACCACTTGTATCTGTATGGTGAAAACAGTATATAATGATGTATTGATACACATTTCTTCCCAACTCTGCCTGAGAGTTACGTTGGTGGCTTGAAATGGGCATAACAGGGGTGTTTGCATCACAGAAATTGGCAAACGCTAAAATAGGGTATGATTTAGTATGTCAACTGTTTAGGCTTTGGTTCACCAAAACTTTTCTGTAAAGAATCATATAGTAAATGTTTAAGGCTTGCTAATATGGTTGTTCTTTGTTAGAACTACTGTTTTGCTATTGTGTAAAAGCTGTCATAGACAATGCATAAATGAATAGATGTGACTGGTTTCCAATAAAACTGGATTTTCAAAATCAAGAGATCAGCCTACTGGTTGTAGCTTACTTACCTCTAAGATAAACTAAAGAAAGCAATAGGCGTTTTGCCTATAGCTGATGTTCTGTAAATATTCATGGAATAAAGGAGCCCGAAATAAAAAAAAAAAGAAAGAAATGTAATTGCACAATGGGTGTGCTTGGATCTCATTCTAGGAAAGCAATAAGAGACTATAGGATAGAGAGAGAGAAAAAAAAGAAAGCAATAGAAAAATGTTAATCAATGGGTTACACATAAAAGAATGCCATGTTTTTAGCCATTACATGGTGAATAGCATAAAAGTTTGAAAAAGTATTCTTTTAGTGTTTGAAAACTATTGTCTGAATCAGCAAAAAAAAAATAAGTCACATAGGTCAAAATGATTCAGAAACAATTTGAATACCCTTACCCTAGTCAAAGAGGGGAAATTTGAGGATCATTAAAAATAATACAATGGGTTGAGGTGCATCACATTTGTTTTATACCTGTGAGTTTATAATAACAGCAAAGAAAACATTGGTAGGTGACCTCTGTGGATGCTAGGGAACCAACTCATTATTTTAAACTTCCATATAGTGAAAAGCCATCAAAAATTTTTTTCAACTTTTTCTAGACGGACTATATTTCAGGAGGAGAAACTAGTTTAAAAGGTAACAGTTTACTCTATGGGATTGTTTCAGATAGTAAATGAAGACGAAATGGTCGAATGTCAAGATTTCACAACTTCTATTAAATTAATGAATCCAGGCAATTATAAATTTCTGAACACATAACATATCATAAATTTCTGAACACATAACAAAGAGCAAAACAGCTGATGCTATATGTAACTCATGATTTAAATATATAATACCACACATAAAAACAAATCGACCAAACAAGCCAAAATGTGATGAAACATCTAGAGCTAACTATTAATTTATAAAAATTATAAGGGACGGAAGAACATATCAAACCTACCATGGATATGCCATCAGCTAAATAAAGAGTGTGGTAAACCCTGCAGGATGAGCAGCATCTTCTACAGCAGTAATAACAACAATGAAAACTTTGTGAAGGAATATAACGAGATGGATGGGAAACTATAGAATTAAAGACAATTTAAAAACAAATCATCCAACTGCAAAGTTGTAATGTGAATTGGATCCCAAGTGAAGCAAACAAATTGGTAGAATGTAAATAATGAATGGATATTTGATGATAAGGGTTTACTGTCTTTACATTTTAAATGTGATAATGAATGGTAGATTTATAAAAAAAGGAATATTGTCTAGAGATGCATACTGAAATGTTTACAGATTAAAGAAAATCATACATGGGATATAAGATTATCTATATTGTTCTAAAATATTTAATATAAAGAGCATACCTCAGTACAGTTATACAATGAACCATAAATGGCCTTGAATTTGTAATTACTGAACCTGAGTGGTAGAGGTATAAAGATTTATTATACTGTTTCCTCTATTTTTTATATATTTGAAATTTTCTATAACAAAGTAGAAATTAAAAACAATACAGACTTAGTAGAGCTAGGCTTCTTATAGTTCCCTGATCTTAAGGATGGATTTTCTTAAACTAGTGGCAAATTTTTCAGTAATGTTCAAACTAGGTTGCCAGGCAATTATAGGACACGTCTGTAGTTCATTTATTCCTAGACTTTCTTCAGAAACTATTTAATACCTCATCTTCTTGTTTCAAAACCTCCTTTATCGCCCTACTCTAGCTTATAACAGTTAAAACAATTCAAAGAGAATTTCTACAGCCTTCTCCCACCATATCCCCACCGGCTAGAGCCTGCACAATGTGTTCTTCCTACCGTGGTGTTATCTAAATGCAGTTCCTCATTGGTGCATTAGAGACCAACCACCTATGTCCACTCAGAGACATCCATCCATAAACTGTCACCTCTACTGTATTATTTTCATGCTTTTCATTGTTCTTATCTTAAACAAGAATCTCTCTTAACCACAATTCTCCTTGCACCTACTGTTCCATTTCTTTGCTATCCTTTGCAATAAACTCTTCAGAACAGATAGCTGTAATACATGGGTGTCTCCAATTTCTCTTTTCTTACAGTCTTGTTAGGTCCTTCTGCAGGGAGGATGTTCCCTGGTTCTTGGCTCCCAGAGTCAAGAATGAGCACTGGTGCCTAGCTAATGACGGAGTGATCACAAACACAAAGTGATCACCAGCAACATGCATTTATTACAGAACAAGAGAACATAAAATACAGGGAAAATACATCCCAAGAGTGAGACAGTTCCCTCTCCATGATTGGAGCAGAAGCACCATGATCTGAATACACACCCTCTTATATGGACTAACCAGGTTACCTACATGTCTTGCCCCTCCTTGCCCCCTGGCAGGATTGGCTGTTGCCTCTACCTTTGGGGTACTTAACAGGTTAGAGTTATATAGCAAAATTTTCAAAATGCATGCAGTCTTCTCCATGAACCTTCTGGAAGAATCCATGGCAGTGAAATTTACAAGTTTAATTATATGATAATGGCCCAATGGGCCCAGCTCAGTGTAAGGTTACTAGGGACTCCTCACTATTTGTTCCAACTGAGGAACAACCCCCAGAAGTCACTTGGTTTCTACTTTCTGCCTCTAGCCACACCTCTCAACCTCTGTCCTATCAAGGAGAGAACCTGGGGCTGGGTGGTACATCTCCTCCCAGGCCCAGCCTCCCCTGCCCTACCTGTTACCCTATCTGTCAGGGAGAAAAGTTGGGAACCAGGTGGCATGCCCCCCTAGCCCCAGATAGGAGAAGCCTAGGGAGCTGAGACTGTACATCCTCCCTCCTAGTCATAGCAGCCTGGGAGGGCAGGGCAGAGCAGGATGGGCTGTGACTAGTTGTGGTCAAGATGGAGCTGGTGCTGTTGCCACTGCCCTCACTACTACTGGAGCTCTTCCACCTGCTCACTGCAGCTCCAACCCCCAGGGTCTGAGCACAAGCCCATGCTGGCAAGGGAGGAGCCCTGGAGCCCTGGGACTGTTTGAAGTGAGCCTGGCCATGCTCCAGTGCAGAGCTGGGCCTAACAGTCTCTGAAATCTACTCAGTTTGGTCTTTTGTCCCCACTATTCCACCAAAAATTTCATTGCTGAGATTATTCATATTCTTCACATTGGTAGAGTAAATGTGTTTGGGGTTCACTTATTACTTGACCTGGTATTACGACTTGGTAGGGTTGATCACTTCTTCTTCCTTAGTTTGAGGGCCTATGTGTGCCCTCAAAATTGGGCTATACATGGCTGTCTCCTACTCAGTCAATGGCAACTACATTTTGGTCCTCTAATTCTAAACTCTTGCAATCATCTCATACTCCACAACTAATCCATGAAAAACTTCTATTGAGTTTGCTTTATCTAAACTATATCCTGGATTTGACCACTTCTCACTTCCTCCATGACTTCCATTCTGGTTTGAGCCACTATTATTTCTCACCTTAGTTACTTCTATATACTTGTTCCCCAGCAGTCTCTTCTCACTACAGTAGCTTAAGTAATCTTATATTGAAAATGTGAGTCATATTATAGTACTCCCCTACTCTACACCCTGAAATGGCTTCCCATTTTACACAGAGAAAAAGTCCTTAAATATTCTTGAGGGCCCTACATGCAAATCCCACTATGGCCACTCTGGCCTCATTAACTTGTCTTTCACTCACTCAGCAGTCTCTGTATCCATACCGGCCTCTGTTGCTTTGGAACTTTATGATGGGAATTATCATCACTGGGATTAGGTGATATCTCAATGTAGTTTTGATTTGCATTTTCCTGATGATTAGAAATGTTGAACATTTTTTCATGTATTCATTGGCCATTAGTCTAGTTTTGTTAGAGAAGATTCTGTTCATGTCTCCTGCCCCACTTGATGAAATTATTTGATCTTTCTTGTTAATATGTTTTAGTTCATTGTAGATTTTGGTTATCAGTCCTTCATTAAATGTAGCATCGAAACATCTTTTCCCATTCTGTAGGTTCTCTCTTTGCTTTGTTGATCGTGTTCTTGGCTATGCAGAAACTTGATCAGGTCTCATTTAACTTGATCAGGTCCCACTTACTTATTTTTGTTGTTCTTGTGTTTGCCATGGGGTCTTTATAAATTCTTTCCCTAGGACAAGATAAGAGTTTTCCAACACTTTCTTTTCGAATTCTTATAGTTCCATGCCTTAGGCTTAAATCTTTTATCCATGTAAGTTAATTTTTTCTGAGTAGGAAGAGGTGCTGTCTTGTTTTAGTCTTTTACCTGTGGCTATCATTTTTCCCAGCACCATTTATTAAAAAGTCCAATCAGATGTCAATAGTTGTTCCCCATTTTATGCAGTAATCTTTATAGTAGTCATTAAAATGAGAAGATATGTTTTAAAAATACCTTAATTTTTAAGAAATAACTTGTTATGTATTTTTTTCCAGAAAAATTAACTTTCTAAGGTAAGAACATAGTCATTTATTAAAATTTGCCTATATTTCCTGTATATACCATTGTTGGATTTCCAGAAAAGGAGATCAGGAGAAAATTAAGTTGTTGGAGAATATATGACTGTAGGAAAAAATATTTGTTGCAGGCATTTGAGATGCAATAATATACGGAAGATAATTTTATGGTTCTCTTAAAAATAGGAGAGATTAAATTAGAGAAGTAATGACAAAATGAATTTTTGAAATCTTTTCATCCATTATTTTCATAATTTTTCTTGAGAAACCTCCCATTATAGCAGTCTTCAGTGGCTCAAGGACTAGAAGTTCTAACACTTTCCTTGTAAAATTATGTCACAATTATATGAAGTTATTAACTTAATTTTAAAGCTCTCTTTAAACTCTTTGCATAACCTTGGAGAGCACTATTTATCCCACAATTACGTAATGCAAAAAGAACAAGATCTTACTGGGGAATATTTTCTTCAACTTTAATTAGGATAATGTTAAACTTAAATTCGGGAGTTATTAAGTGAGGAGTGAAGTTGATTATTTCAAGGTACTATCTCTCCATAGCTGAAATGGGGGCTGAAAACAGTGTTTTGGCAATTTCAAAAAAACTCTTTCTATTTGTATTTTCTTAGTGGGAATTTACCCCTTACCCTCCTATTAGAATATGAGACTGTCATTCAACATTGGTTATATCTTTGGAATACTGGCTAGACTAGTTCTAAATAGGACAACCACATGTAACCACATATAATTAAGAAGCTATGCACAGTAAAAGATTCACTGGATTCCAAGCTAGTTAGCAAACGTGGTAAGTCAAGCTGCATCTTAAGTGAAGATAATGTTTGGTAACTGCTTTCTCATTGTGGCATGCTTTGGCTCTTCATTACTAATCTCTTGGAGAGAAAAAAAAAGTGTTTACAATTTGTGATTATAGTTACAGCTCTACACCAAGTTGTGACTTACATTTAAAATTTTAATCTCTTCTAGAGTGCCCTAGGTTTATCTTTTTCAAGATTTGCCTTGAGAGCCACCCATTTTAATGCAAATTAGATAGATTTCCTAACCCACAGTCTGAAAGGAAAGAAAAAAAAATCTAAAACCATTAACCATAATAAATAGGTTTTATAAAAGTTTTAAATTCCACTATAGTTAATCAATCTGAACAAGACATTTAGGCTGTAAATAGCATTTTAAAGTAAACAGAGCTTTACACAAAGTGACAGCTAGAATCACATTTTCTGCTTCTGAGTGTGAGGAAATTAATGTACCAAAAAAGGACCTACTATTTAAAGATGTCTTGCTTCAGACATATTTAACAACTGAGATTTGCAGTGGGTAGACCACTGAAGTGTCTCGTCATTAAATTATGCACTGTACATTAGAAACAGATGTACTTCTGGAAGTCTTGCATGACAACATTGTTTTGCCATTCTCCAATTAAGACATGGCTAAAACCAAAAACAGAACTCAAGCAACAGGTCAACTATCTTACCTTGGTCATGGAGAAGGAGGATGATATTTCTGAAAGGAACTAGCAATTTTCACTGGTATCCTGATATAAATTTGGAATGCAAATCCTTTACCTTGTTTTTCTCCAGTATCTAGGGAATTCACAAAATTATTCATCTTAAGTGTCACTCAAGTTTAAGAGCATTTAGATTTTAAAAGGCTAATGTCATACTATGTATATTTAGTCACAAGAGAAATTTTACAAAGCAAATTTTAAAAAGTAATGGAAAAAAATGGTATCTGTTTTTCTAATCAATAGGGAAAAATAGCTATATAGGCTCTAGAAATGTTCTATAGGAAACAATAGCTGATAGAAAGTGAAATTGCAATGAGGAATATTTATTGGGATGGTTTGGAATAAAATAAGTATATGAGAAAAGAGAAGACTCATTGCCCTGGCTATTACTGTTATGGTTTGCATTAGACATGTGATACCACTGCTATTATAAGTCCTACTTTATTAGATATCATTTTTTTTTGTTATATTGAAAAAAAGGAAGTTGAAAACAAAATATTAAGTATACTATGGAGCTATTCTCTATAACTTCCTTAGAGGGAAAATTTATATTCTCATTACTTCAGCCAAACAAAATACTTTACTTTTCATCAAAAGGGAAAGAAAGGCTTCAAATTGTCCTCATTTGTGGTTGCTATTCAAATATGAATGAAGAAAACTCATTTTTCCCCAACTTTTAAAAGTATGGACCACATGTTCCTTTGCCTACCATCTGTTTATTTTCATATGAATTTCTTCACTAGAAATTTGATATTTCAAAAACAAGTTCTAAAATTGGTTCTACACCCACAGTAGGCTTCTCAGGTCTATATATGTGCACGAGATATATAGGTTTCAAAGAGATAAACACTCAGAGATGTCACTTTAAATAAGAAAGATTGATAATTTTCAAAATGAGCCATTCTTTTTTAGCTACTATTCACTTGCAAATCTTTGACAGAGAACAGAGAAAAGAAACTCTTCATTCACTTCTTATTCCTTACAAACACAGGATGAAACAGTCCACAGCTAGGGCAGTAAATCTCAGGTCATATTTTGCTAACCTTAATTTTGAAGTAATATCAAATGAAAAAAAGGTATCCATTCTGTTAGTTTATACTTGTCTTAAATTTCCTTGGATGACTGCAATTCCATTAGTTAAAAATACTGTTATACAAGAGTTGAGGTTTTAGGGGGAGGGAAAACATGCATGATATTATGAAAGACAGACACATACTTAAAGCATTGCCATTTGTTTTACATGAATTAGAAAAAGATGACACAGCTATGTTTTGAAGTCATGTCTTCGTGAATTATTTTATAAATAATATGGTTAAATAAAACCTCAAACTTTTTTTCCAATACATTTTCCTCTGTGATCTTTAAAATCCGGAATTTATTAAGGGAAACTAGATCCTTAAATTTCAAAGTTATGTATACTTTATGCAAGGAAAAGAGATTTATAGGTGTTTTTTATGCAAAAAAGGCTTATGAATATTTATGTGTTCGTTAATTTGTTTAGAAAGTATTTTAAGTCCATGTTCTTTTATAGAACCTGACAATGGTGCTTTGCTAAGTATAAACAATTTAAGAAACTATCTTCTGGATTGTGATCAAATCTCTTAACCCATGAGACCGAGTAGCCTCTTACTTTGCAAAATACATTCCCAACTTTACTACCAAAGAAGAAAAATGTACTAACAAGTAGCTTTAGGATTTTGGCCATTATTTTCTAAAGGAATCAAAGGTGATCTTTCTTTAAATTGTCTTAGTGTAGGAAGCACAGCCATGTATGATTTAAAGCTTAATTGGTATTTTGTGCAATCATTGACTGTTCACAGCAAAAATCTTACCAAAAGCTCTCTCATGATGAGGAATCTAGTATTTGTGGTCTCAATTGGTAAACTGTGCCAATTCCATGAAAATCACATTATCATAGTTAGATCTGGTCTAACCACACAGAGTTCTTTATCCATAATTACATAATTAGATTATTTTTATCTTAAAACATACTTTAAGAAACATTTTCTTCATGGTGTATTTTAAAGAATCATGCCTTCTTAAGGTCTCTTTGTAAGCCAAGAAATCCACATGTTATACATTCTAGAGAAAAGATTTTCATGGGTAGATTTCTGCCAAGCTTTGAACCAAAGTCCGGGAATTGTATTACAGATTGCCAGTGATATTTAGAAAGTGAAAGGAATATAGTTGCAAACCAAACTTTACTAAGATATTTGATGAGAAATAATATTGGATGTTAGAAAAAAATGTTGCTGTTACTCTCAGTGTCAAACCTGTCTCCCTCGAGAGTTAAAGAATTAGAAATTTAGGATAATATAAAAAACTTATTCCTTTTACATAGAAACTCCATCTACTAAGGAGGGATGAGAGAACAAGTCAGATTTAACCTATAATTAGTCTACTATCTTTAAATTTTGTAATTAACACCTGTATGTCATCCTTCATTCTCATGTTTCTAGTTTATATCCAAACAGATAGTGGAAATAGGTGAATAAATAAACTCAGAATACGGGTATGGTGGCTATAACTATGAAGTCTTGTTAATTGCTTATATTCCTTTATGTCTCTATTTCTCTTTCATTACCTTGGAGCTGTGTAATGAAAGAGAAATAGAAAATCTACCCATGCCTATCTGATGCTGATGACAACAGAAATGAGTAAAATGTAAGGACACAATGCCTAGGAAAATAGAAACATGTAACATAATAATCCTGCTTAACTAAACAGACATTAATGAATGGTAGCGGGCTTTGGTTTTCAATCTTTTCACTCCAAAAAGTTTTGTAGATCATGATGGAAATTTGCCCGTTCTCATTCCAGCAACTTAGAGTCACATATCAATCCCTAAAACATTTAGTACTCATCACTGAACTAACAATATTGAAAAAAAATGCTTATTTTAAGTAATTTGCTACATAATAAACTTCATTTTGGATTATATAAACCTTGAGATAAGTAGCTGGTAGATTTGGAAGGTAATGTGTGCTGATGTAATGATGCCTTTCCTTAATGTTTTTTAGATAACCTAGATAACCAGCAGAAAAAATAAATTCTGAAATATTCAGAACTTTATAATCACAATACATATATATAAAAAATTAATTAATGAAAAGAATTACATTCTCTCAAGAAAAAGAAAAAGAAGACTTGGAAGGATCAATATTATTCTCATGTAACTTAACTGCCAGATCAAAGTACAATAATCTTTAAAGAAATTCTTCACTAAACAATAAGAAACTTACAGTGTCCAGAATTCAATTAAAAATTAGTAGGCAATCAAAGAAGCATAAAAATATAACCTTTCCTTAGGAAAAAAATGATTTAACAGAAACACATGCAGAAAATAAGAAACATGAAGGAATTAATATACAGAGTATTTAAAAAACTATGATCACTTCCAGTTTTCACTCCAACATGTAGAGAGCTTGAAAGTTGTCATTTTATTCTTATACTTCCAAAAAGAAAAGCAATGAACAAACTAGAAATCAACAATGTTTTTAGATTTATCAGAGAATTGAGGCCACAGGATAAATAACAGGGCAACTCAAAAACAGGAGAGACAGTCATAAGAGTCAGCTTTCTATGAGCAGAAGTTCAGGAGCAGAAGCCCACTGCAAAATTCAGTTTGAGGAGACTTAAATTTTAATTAATAAATTGTCAGAGCCTCAGTAAAGACTAGCTTGAGAGTTAGAAACTGTATAAGGGGCCAAGTCTTACTACATGTTCCACATTTATGAGTTTTAACTTTAGTAGTCCCACCAGGTAATCAGGGTAAAAATCGGAGAAAAATTCCCTCATTCTTCCAACAGTAAAAGGGGAAGGAAAACATTCTGAAATAAACTCAGAATAGTCTGCTCTTTCCAACAAAGGACAACCCTCGAAAGAAACTCTATTTATAGAGACAACCAATTTGGGTTTTACCAGAGCCTATTAAACTAATAGAAAGGGAAATATCTAAATCCTGCTCACTCCATCTAGCCTTTGACCTGTGAGAAGAGAAACATCCAAGTCCAGAATCTCCTACTTATTTTGTCTCACCTAAAAGGAGAGGAGGGGAGAACTTAGAAGCTAGAGATCCAGGCTTAGTAAATAACTAAGATCTAATCATAGAACCAGAATTATAATTTCCCTACCCCCAAACTTTAGTGAAATATCAACATGTTCCCAGTATAATAACAGTGGATTATAGGTAAGAGAAATATAATTCTCATACTCTATTTTAAGGACTCCCTAGTGAAACCCAAAGGCAACATGACAGACAAAAAGAAGAACACCAACGATAATTCTAGCCTCCAACCTCTGTATTGATAGCACACAATAAACCCAGTCTAATTTCTAGCCAGATAACCATTAAACCACATATGAAAGACCTAATTATCTCAGTTCATTTTACTCTGTACTTTATATATGACCCTTACAAAAAATTACAAGGTAGACTAAAACCCCCAAAACATAGTTTGAAGACACAACCAAAGCATTAGAAGCAGACTCCAAACTATTAGAATTATTAGACCAGGAACTTAAAGCAATTATAATTTTTATGTTAAAGAATCTAATGGACAAATGAACAACATGCAAGAAGAGATCAAAATACTAAAATCAAAGTGAAGAATGCCTTTGATACGTTCATTGGTAGACAAGATATGAAAAGGAAAGATTTAGTGAGCTTGAGCATATGTCAATAGAAATTTCCAAAACTGAAATGAAGAAAAAAAGAGAATTAAAAGGTTAGAGCAAATATCAAATGCACTGTGGGATAACTACATAAGAGGTAACATATACATAGTGTAAATGCCAAAGCAAGAAGGAAGATTGGGAGTAGGAGAAATATTTGAAGTAATAATGGATGAGATTTTTACAAAATTACTGACAAATAGGAAATCACAGATTCGACAAAGCTCAAAGAACACAAACTACCCATTTTCTTTTTAATCTTTGTATAACAGGAACAAATACCCTCAAATTTATACCTTGTATATTACTTTCAACCTGTAGAAAATTAAAGACAAAGTCCTGAGAATCCAGAGAGGGGAGAACTATACCCAAAGAGGAACACAGATAAGAATTAGATTGAACTTCTCTTCAGAAACAATTAAGGAAAAGCAATGGAAAACTTCACCAACCTAGAATTCTGTATCCAGTGAAATTATCCTTCAAAAATGTAGAACTAAACCTTTATCAGACAAATAATAATTGAGTTAATTGTCACTAGACTGGCCTTGCAAAAACTGTTAAAAGAAATTAAAAGAAAGACACTGGAGAAGTAATAAATGAAAATAAATTAAAATCTTTTAATTTTGTTATTCTTAGTTTATCTACCAGATAGTGTTTTGTTCAAAATAATAATAGCAATAGTGTATTTGGGACTTATTGGTTAAAGATAAAAAAAAAAAATTGTCCCTAAAAAAGAAAAAAATAATTGAACTTAATAAAAAGTAAAAAATATGTTTAACATAATTTACACAGAAAAAGGCAAAAAAAAATTAGACATTATCACACATTCTAACAGATTTATAATTGGAGTTCCAGAAGAGAAGTGAATGAGGCAGAAAAAGTAGATTGACTAAAATAATGGTAAATAGTTTACAAATTTGATATCCCTAACAGATATACAGATCTAATAAATTTGAAAAACTAAAAAAAAAAAAAAAAAATACCAATAATATAGAAAACAACAGTAAGGCTAATAAAATCACTTAAAATCAGTAACAATGAGTAAATCTCAAAAGGAGCCAGGGCAAAAAAAAGATAAACATACCAAAGGCAGAAACATGGAACAAAATTAAAGCAGACTTCTTGTTAGAAACTATGGAAGCCAGAAAACACTGGGATAACCTTTTTAGATGCTAAAAGAAAACACGTTATACCCTTGACGATGTTAGGCAAAATTGAAACTTTTACAGACAAAAATTATGAGGAATTCAAAAAGACCTGCCCTGAAAGAAATGTTAAACGAAATATTTTCTAATATAAATTCAGTGATATCAAATGTATATTTTAATCTGCAAAAGAAATAAGAGTACTGGAAATGGTGAATATGTGGATAAATATGAAAGATGTGTCCTTACTTAAAAAAAAATTCTATAGATTTCCCTATTAAAGCAAAAATAACAGCGATGCATGGCGAGGTTTGTAACAGTGAGATGAACTCTAGGACAAAAATAGCACAAAGGAAAATAGATATGGGGATATACTCTTACAGGTTCTTATACTATATGTGAAGTGATAATATTATCATACACAGAAGCCAATCAGCAAAACATGCTTAGTAAACCTTAGAACAGTGGTTCTCAACCTTCCTAATGCTGTGACTCTTTAATACAGTTCCTCATGTTGTGGTGCCCCCCAACCATAAAATTATTTTCATTGCGACTTCATAACTATAATTTTCTACTATTATGAATCCCAATGTAAATATCTGATATGCAGGATGGTCTTAGGTGACCCCTGTGAAAGGGTCATTCAACCCCCAAAGGGGTCTCACCCCCCATACGTTGAGAACTGCTGCCTTAGAACAACCACTGCAAATAAAACAATGAGGTATAAATAACAACAGAGATTTAATATGTGGTATAATCTTAATATAAATTAATCTCCTAAAATCACTAATTTAAAAATAATATAGGCAGGATACTGGAAAAGAGAGAAAACAGATGGAGCAAATGTAAAGTGGAGAGCAAGACGATATACTTAATCTTCACATTACTGATGACCACTCTGGATACAGTGTGCTGTCCGGTACTAGGTACTTGATGATGTGCGGCCAAACTGAAATGCGACACAAGTGTAAAACAGCCACTGGATTTCAGAGATTTAGTATCAATTGACATATGGTTAAATATTTCTTGAATGTATTTTCCACATTTACTACATGTTTTAATGATAACATTTTAGATGTATTTGGATAAATAAAATAATACCTTGAAAGATATTTTGATCAATTTTTGTGTATCTACTCAATTTTTTTTTTAAATTACAGATGTGACTTGTATTTGTGGTTCACACTTTAATTGGATAACACTATTCCAAACACTCCAATAGAAGTAAAGAAGTAAAGATTGTCAGATTGGATGAAAACCAAGACATATATATGTGTATGTATTCTGTCTATAGGAAACCCACTTTAAGTATAATGACATAAGTTAAAAATGAAAGAATGGAAAAAGTTATGCTATAAAAACGTTGCTCAAAAACATTAATATGACCAACGTTAGGTTTCATATTAAATCAGACAAGGTAGGCACCAGAATAAGAAAGAAACTCCAGGGATAAAGAGAGATATTTTATAATAACAAAGAGGTCAACTTGTCAAAAAGCTACCATAATTCTAACTGCAACCAATAACAGAAATTCAAAAGACATGAATATAATTAATGGCAGATTGCCATCTTAAGAAATGCTAAAGAAGCTAAATCAGTTTATGGAGGCTGAAGGGAAATGGTAGTCGTAACAAATTGTATCCTCGGGAAGAAATAAAGAGCACTGAAAATGGCAAATATCCAGATAAATGAAAAACACTATTGCTCTTTTCTAATTATATGTAATTTTGTTTTAAGCAAAAATTATGATTTCTATAATTGGATTTATAAGCTGATTGGATGTAAAATATATGAAAACTTTAGCATAAGTGATGGGGGCCTGGGTAGATGGCCCATTAGAGTGACCCTGCTTCTATGATGTATGTGGAGTGGTGTCATGTTAACTCTGCACTGGATGTAACATCCAAGTATGTGCATTGCAGTCCCTAGAGTAAGAAGAAATGCAAAAAGCTAATGAGTCAGTGGATAAAATGAGATAAAATTTTAAAAATATTGGAAGAATTCCCAAAAGCGAGCCAAGGAGAAATAGACAAATATCATAAAAGGGAGAAACAGAAAACTACAATAAAATGACATATATAAATTAAGCCATATCAATAATTATATTAAAGAGTAAGAAACTAAACACCCAATTTAGAAATTCTGGCCAAACAGAAGGGAGATCCAACCATGTGCTGTCAGAGGTGCACTGGCAGTAAAAATACATAGAGAAATGTGGAGAGTAGAAAACAAAGGAGCCTGGCCCAGCTCTGTGTTCTTAATAAGAGATGAACTTTAAACTTAAAGTCATAAGTAAATCCAAAGCAAATGAAGATGAGAAATATACTGTACTATGGAAATAGTAATCTAATGAAGGCTGGAATGACTCTATTAATAAAAGATAAAATGAACTTGATGTCTAAAGTGTTACTAAAGATAAAGAGGGTTCTCAAAATAGCAAAACTCTTTTCAGTCCAAAGACATAAGTGTGGATGTGTTTCATAGATCTTTAAAATACATGAAGCAGAAAGTGAAAAAATTAAGCAAAGGAACAAATAACTAAAAATTATGATAGATTTTAATAGAGAAATATTCTCTTCTCTTTCAAAAACAACAAAGAAATTAAATTGTATAAGTCAGTCAAGATATGGTGACATGATCTGAGCAACGCGATCAGCCACCTTGTTCTAACTGCTAAGAACACCTAACAAAACGTTCATTTTCCAGTGTATGTGACATATACATTCACCAAGATAGATCATGTCCCGAGCCATAAAATAAGTCTGGATAAATTTAAAAGGTTGAATTCATACCAGACAACTGTATCACGTGTTAAACGTCTAAACTGAGGCAACACCTCTTTTGCTTGTGATGTTGTATAATCACATACAATTAAATAGGAAATCAGTGACAACTAGATGGCTCAGAAAATTCCCAACACTGGAACTTGAACAAAGCCCTCCAAATAATCCTTGGATCGGAGAAGAAATAACAAGAAAAATCAGAACACATTTTGATATTGCCTTCTTTTTCCTTTTTCCCGTTCCAACCCAAGATGGGCATGCTCTCTCTCATCTTAGGAACTTTGAAGTAGCTGTTCCCTCTGCCTAGAACACTCTTCCAACAGATACAGTAGCTTTGCTGCTTTGCTTCCTTTAAGGGTTTGGTTTGCTCAGCTTCAATAACACTTTCTCGGGAACCTCTGTTTAGAATTGAATCCCAATGTTTCCTAGGTCCCTTGCTACCTTTATTTTACTCCCTAGCACTTATCACTACCTAAAAACGGTGTATGGTATGATTTGACTTTGTGTTTGGCTTATTCCTCTAAGGTTTATGGGGTCAGGGGATTTTTATCTGTTTCTTTCTCTGATGTGTCTTTTCCTTCCCACCAGACATTTCAGGAAGGAGTAAATAGAGACATATACAAAATACACACCAATATATTAGGAGGGAATATTGGGGGGCATTGGGAGTATAGGCAATATAAAATTTATCTTTCCCATCAATTGATTTGCATTTTCCAATTCTTCCATACTAGGAATAAATCTCTTGTATCAATGTTTAAGAATAAAAATTTTGTTCACAATTATCTGGACCAGGGTCTTATAAATATAAGAGCATAGTCTCATATTTATAAAGATTGGGCATAGTCTTATATTTATAAAGACTGTAAGAATCTATGCTTTGTGAATTAGTGATATACAAACATTTTATGTATCATTTACATCACCAACTTCATTGTTTTACTAATAAATTTTCCTTACAATGTCTAAGCAAGTTTGACCAAACATGGTCTCCAACTTTCTTTTGTTCAGGCCACTGTATTGCTGGGTCGTTGACATGCTGGACAAGATTCACAGCTTTATAATTTCCTTGTCAAAAGACAACTTTGTTAACTTTTTGACTTGTATCTCTGTTTTGTGTGGAATCATCAATGTACCTGCTCCTTTATTCAGAGCTTCAAAATATAATCCTCAATTCAGCTTCAAAAAGGCTGAAGGATAAGACAATTCCATACAAGTATGTGAAGATATGCATATAAAAATTAAAATTCATCTCAAAAATGTTGTACTCAATTCTCTGTATTGAATATCAGAAGATAAGACAATATCTTTTTTTATACAGAATTTCAATAATTTTATTTACTTTCTTCTATTTTGAACTCTTTGTAAAAATCTGTTGTCTGTTTTATCTTGGAAAGCAAATATTCAGAATAATGGCAAAATGGTGACATTTTATTTTTTCTCTTAAACTAAATCAATACCACTTTTGCTTCACCATTTTATTTAGCAGTCAATAGCAAAAAAAGATAAAAATTGATGGCTAAACTGACAGTATTTTTCAAAAATGGAAATTACCAAAGAGCACCTCAAATTCAAAATCTAGGCATGGAATATATAACTTTGTTTGGTGTTCTTAACCAGAGGGTCTGTTGGCTTTTCACTGCTTGAATGGTGGCTGCAGCTGGGTATTGCTATGCACCATGTGCATTTATATGAAAAGAGCAGAAACTTGGTTTTTAGTGCATATTATATTTTATTAGATAAAAGTGATAAAATGTATTTCTTTTTTTTTTTTGAGATGGAGCCTCAAGCTATCCCCCTGGGTAGAGTGCCATGGCATCACAGTTCATAGCAACCACCAACTCCTCGGCTCAAGGGAGTCTCCTGCCTCCGCCTCCCAAGTAGCTGGGACCACAGGTGCCCACCATAACGCCCAGCCATTTTTTGGTTGCAGCCATCATTGTTGTTTGGCAGGCCTGGGCTGGGGATTCGAACCTGCCACCTTAGGTGTATGTGGCTGGCGCCTTAGCCGATTGAGCCACAGGCACTAAGCCTAAAATGTATTTCTTAAAAGCATCATTTATCCATAAACCGCAGATTGGCATATTGGGGCAATAATCTGTGTTAGCAATAAGACCCTCACTCCCATAGTTTCATTGCACTTAGATTTCCTTTCTCTTTTCCACATGCCCCTTTCCTTCCTCCTCCAAGTCCTTCTTCCTCTTTTTCTCCTTGAGAACTGGCAGTCATGGTTGGAGAGTTTTCCAGAGCTGTTCCGTTGCCGTTCCAAAATATGGCATTATTTCTGTCAGCCATTTTACTTGGTTTCAACCCAAACTTGTCTGAAGTAAATTAATTGTGGTGTCTGTTTCAATAAAGGAGCCACCGCAGCCAAGCCAACATAAACAGGCTGTAACAGTAATGGCCAATTTAAAGGTTCATTAACAAATACCAGTAGTAGTGCTCGAATTTTCAATCTCTTATCACTCAAATGTTAAACAACAGGCAATGGAGACACCAGAAAAGGATGCTATGTGATATTAAGTGGACTGATGTGGATTGGATTATTTACTCATCACTATAAACATCCAAATACAAATTAAATTCTAGCTCCCTTGGGTATTTGCAGACTTAACTGGGCCCCCTGCATGATGGCAATATTATAGGTTTTCTTTCCCTTTTGTTGATTTCTTTTCAACTTTTGTCTTCTCTAGGAAACACCCTCAGATGTTCGCAAAGAATGTTGATCATCTTTCTGGTCTTTCTCCTTCTTCTTTCACTATTTTTTCTTTATTGTTGAAGCTGTTTGATTTAATTTGAGATGAGTCTAGAGATGAATTTTCAGCGTTTTTCTTCACTTGTTCACAGAGAAATAGCTGAGAGATGTAGGATAAACAAAACTGACAGAAGTCTTCTAGAATCAGAACATTATCTCTGCCCATTCTCCTGGGCAGAAAAGAAGCTTGCAGCTCCTTTTATCATTTTCTCACTAGCCTGGTAGTAACTGTGAAGAAAAAAAATCAAAAATTGTAGAAGTTAAATTGACAAATTGGGAAAGGTTATTCACAAAACTTCACTGAATGGATGAATGATAGAAATGCGCAGTAAAGAAAGATCAGACTTTTCCTTCATACATTAATCAATCAAGAAAGTGCTAAGGAGAAAACCAATGCCAACCAGAGGTCCCATACAAAAACAAGCATGAAGCTGCCAGGGACTCCTTTAGGAAGCTTGATAGCCCGATTTTGTTTTTCCTAATGTATTGCAAACAAGCTCTCCATTCCACAAAAAAAGAAAAACAGAAAAACAGAGAAAACAAGTCATATCAGGCCTAGCCAACAAATCTAAAGGTTTGTCCTATTAGGGAAAGAACTATGTCAAACAAATTTTCCTGGTTGAAAGTCCCATTAACTCAGTCACAAAACTGTATGAGAACCTCTTAAGTCTCATTCATCGGTTTTTTGTTTGTTTGTTGCTGGCTTCCAGAGTGTTCTTTGGAAAGAGAAAGTAGGCTTGGAGCCCTATACAAGTTTACTTCCCTCACTACCCTCTACGCACTTCCACTGTTAAGATGGTAGAAGCAACTGGGGCTGAAGCATTTGTAGCTCACCTGGGCCAGAGAGAACCCCCTTGGGAAGGAGCAGGCCTGCTTGAAAGCTACATTGTCAGAAATGGCAGTTTCCTAGCAGCTGTATCACAAGCATTGACTTTTCCTTGTTTCTTCCCTATGTCGATCACCCTGGGAAACACATTCTTAAAAAAATCAATTTTGTCGAACAGTAATTTACATAAAATAAATGCTCCCATTTGAAGTGCACAGTGTGATGAGTTTTGTCAGCTGTAATCACCCACATGTATAAAGTTGATTAATTAATTTAATTGATTTTTTTCAAATAATAAATCAACCCAGCAATCCTGTTAGAAATTCTACTTGCTCTTGGTTTATTATCCACTCTATATAGCGCAAGATTCAACATGTTATGATTTTTTTATGATGTTTTAAGAATTTTTGAGCCTGCATTTATGAAGACTATCTGTCTATTGTTTTGTTATTTATAACATCTTTATCTTGGTTTGCTATTAGGGCAAACACTGGCTCATAAAATCAGACGAGAAGGATTCCTTTAACTTTTTTATGTCTTAAGGAGTTTTTACAAAGTTAATACTATTATGGATGTTCCTCAACTTATGCAGGGTTACAGTCTAATTAACTCATCCTAGGTTGAAGATTTCATAAGGTACAAATACATTTAACCTAAGTGTGGTACAAACACCATAGCTTAGCCTAGCCTATCTTAAATGATCTTGGAACACTTACACTAGCCAGTGGTCGGGCAAAATTATCTAACACAAAGTCTATTTTACAATAAAGTGAATATCTTGTGCAATTTATTGAATATCATACTGAAAGTGAGAAATGGAATGGTTATTTTGGCACCTACCATTAACATACTCAGATGAAGCAGAAAATCGTAAGTCAAACCATTGAAAGGCAAGAACTGTCTGTACTTCCTTAAATGTCTCATAGAGTTAACCAAAGAAATCATGTAGGCTGGAATTATCTCTGTAGAAAGTTGTTTAAACAAAAATTCAATTCCCTTAATAAATATAGGTTATTATCTTTTCTATTCTTTTTTTGAGTCAGTTTTGATAATTAGAGTTTTACAAAGAATATCATCTATTTGGAAAATGTATTGGCCTAAAGTTTTTATAATTACATTAATATCTGTAGGTTTTATAGTTATATTCTCTATTCCTGATATCTACAATTTGTAGCTTCTCTAATTTTTTGCTTGATAAATCTAGTTGAACATTTTTCAATTTTTTTGTTTCCTTCGAAGTATAAAATTGTGGTTTTATTATTTTCTTCCTCTTACTTAATTTGGACTTAATTTTCATTTTTTTTTTTTTTAGCTTCTTAAAGAAGAACTTTAAGGTCATTGTTTTTAGACTTTCCAATATATTAAGACTAAAAATTTACCTTTGGGAAAGGCCTTAGCTGTATCCCATGTTTTATTAGGTTTTTTAATTTTCTTTCAATTTAAACTGTTTTCTAATTTTCCTTGTCATAATTTCTTTAAACCATGGGTTACTCGGAACTATTTTTTTAATGATCCAATTTTGGGATGTTAGTTCATATATTCTCTTAATGTCCATCTCTGGTCCATGATACACTCCATTTCCTACTGCATTGATCTGATAGGTCTCTACATCTTCTGAGAGTTTCTCAGTCTTTCTCAAATACTTTTGAAAGATAATTGAAGTCATTTGTAGAATGTCCCTCCTCAATTTCAGTGTGTCTGATGTTTTCTCATGAAAACATCGTGTATTTTTACCCATACGTTGTGGGTAAGAATGTCACAGAAGTGACGTTTTGGCTCTGCACAGTGCAGCCTATAAGAAGGTGCATGATGTTGGTTTATCTTAGACCTCGTGTTGTTTACTTTGATCACTTGAGTAAGATGGCATCTCTACTGTAAAGTTATTATTTTATTAATATCTTGTGGGCAGATACTTTAACACTATGTAATTATCTTGTTTCTCAACATACCTTCCCACTAATTTTAGCATCCTTCAAAAGTTCTTCTGTGAGATAATTATTACTGTGGTCTTTGCAGAAGGGTGATTTTTACATTTTCTTTGAATCGCCTACATTTAATTAGTAACATTTTTACTGTAAAGAAGAACTCTTTCTCTTCCTTTAGTTTGTTTAGCCAACTGTTTCTTTATAGCAGTATGGACTCATGGATATTGATCTTTGTCTGCAAATTATAATCTGTCACTATCATAATTATTTTTTAATTCAAATTTTCTCAAATTTGGCTATGGGTATTCCTTTGAGTTGAGTTTTGTGTCACTTCCATGTTCTTCCATTATTTTGTGAGCACGTCTTTTCTTTCTGGCATAGCAAAATATCCCAAGCTCATCTTGTATTTTCCCTGCCCAACCCTGAAGTCAAACATTTCTCCAAGGAGAATTGGTTCCTTTAATTGGAGGATGTTGTTACTGGGATGTTATTGTTTCTAGGCCCTTTTGCTAGAGGATTTAGGAAATATATGTATGTTTACTCACACTTTCATACACATCTATATTTCTACAATAATCCATCTGCATATATACTAAAAACAATGATTTCATACAATACTTCTGATTCCAGTCCAACACTGCAGAATGTATTATAGCCTTCCCCTTTCCCTTATTTGTAACTCCGTGCTCTGACAGTAGAAAACCTGGCTCTCATTATCCACAGTATATTTACATTTTGTTCAATCCTAGCATACATATAAAGTAATTTCATGTTTGCAAACTCATGCCCTTATGAAAACACATTTATAAACTATAACATAATATTTGTGCATGGTTCTTTTTGTCTTCAGGCTCACAGATGCAGTCAAATATTGTTTGGTTTTTTAAAGTAACTTTGGTCAGCTCTTGTCTACCCTAATCTGCCCTAATTATTCAGTGCAGTGTGGTTGTAATTATCATTTGTAATAGAGTTAAATTCATTTGTTACTCTTTGTATTCCATTTTGCCATTCCCTTTCATCTTAGTTGATTTTAATTATTTATTTGTTTGGGAAAACATGGAACACTGTCATAGCTCTAAGAGCTCTAAGAGTCAGAGCTCAAAAAAATGTTCAGCAAAGGAAAGTTTTCCCTCTTCTCTGGCTATCATGCTGCTATTTTGACTTGAATTATAGGTTGCACCCACAGGCCAATATGCCATCTTGGTGCAACATCGAAACAGCTGCCCATTCTTCAAGGCACTTAGTCACCATCTGCAAATTATGGCAATAAATTATGTGCCAATCTATGATGACTCTGATGTAAGCAGGCCCCTATGCAAAGTACAACTGACACAAGCCTAAACTGCAATCCTGGAAGATTCCAAAGATGCAGAGAAAAGTTACTGGTTACTGGCACCATATCTGTTTGCAGAATAAAATGAGACAATGACATACTTTTTCAATAGAAGTTATAATTACTTTAGGGGTTTACTAAAATAGATTAGAACCATTTGACCACCAAAGGAAACAGAAATATAACTCAAGAAGTATGGCATGCTGGTAAATATATACATCAAGAAGAACATTGTGGACAATGAGTAAAATGCTTACATGCTCAATGCTAAACCAACTGTGTGATAAAATAAGGAAGTTCAGAATCCTCAGGATGTATATAATTACATATTATTTGTGTTCATATACAAAGTCAGGCAATTAAGTTTGCAAACTCATCCTAGAAAAAGTGCTCCATACCTCATTGCTGAATGTCACTATGGTCCCCTCAAAAGTTCTCCCCATGGGAAGCTATGCACTGATGCTAGTACCTAGACCACCCCTCAAAGCAATTTTGGAGCTCTTTTTCTTGATTGTCTCTCAGAGCTGTCATCATATGGGGTCTGACAACTAGGTTTGTGAACTCGTCCTAGAAAAAGTTCTATATACTTTATTGCCAATCACCTTCGAAGTAAACCCCATGGCCATCTGGTGATCATAGTGAGATTCAATAATGAGGTTTGTAGCACTTTTTCTAGAAAGAGTTCACAAACTTGTTAAACCACGTATTATGCATATTTGTGGGGTGTGTCTATCACACATGATAGCTTCTCTTTAGATCTTCTTTATCTGGTAAAAATCCATTTAAGTAAGCAACAGAAAGACTACCTTAACTGCAAAAAGAAGACAAAACTCATACATGAAAGTGTGGAGAACCTGTTCTCTTGACACTCTTAGGGGTGGTTGATAGGTCAGATATGGAACTGAGACCTTTTTTAGATCTAATAGCATAGTTAAATAATTCTCTGTCCTTAGCAATTTCTGTATTTCTTGCCTAGGCACTTAGAGTGTGGAAGTTCATCCAAAAGTTACTGATCACCTCAAGGGCATGATGATAAGTAGTACCAGGATAGATTAGATAGATAAATAAAACATGATCCTTGTATTGGGGTATTTTGTAGTAAGGCAGGGGATAGACACAAGAAAAATAATATCAATAGAATTTGCGCTTTGCTAGAGAAAGATATATATAAAAGGTAGAAGTATACAAGAGGAATTAGTTGGACAGAGTCATCCTTCCAGAATATCACAATCTAGATTCTATACAGAGCTCCATTCTACCACATGTACACACATGTGGTATAACTTGAACTTACAACATTATTTAGAGCAGAGGTGTCTTTGAATCTTTGTGAATTAGTGAACCAGAAGTTGCATTAAGTTTTTGCCTCAACTTAAATATCCAGTATCATTAAATGTAGCTGTTCATTTCGTTCTGACAAATATAATTTAACTTTAGTAACTCCTATATTTTATGCAGCACTATCACATGCATTGGGCTTTATTTGGTAAGATGAACACAGCCACAATTATGCATTTATGTGAGAGTTTCCTGCCATGTGCTACTGTGCCATCTTTGCAATAAAACTCTGTGAGTTTGCTGCCATTCCCAATGAGATTTAGCAGATTGACTGCAAAGTTAAAACATGATTATTGAGATCTCAGTGGAATACTGCATACTAAGGGCTGAAGCATTGGCTTCTTGAAAAGTGATAGAAGCTTTTGCTGAGGCTCACATCATGTTATCACTAATAGAAAAGGAGCAGTATTTCCAAATGAATGAATCCTGGTTCCTGTGTGCAAAGTTAATGCCATACTTTTTTTTTTTTTTTTTTTTGTCTCATTGCAGAAAAAAAATGCAACATTGATGCATTAAGAAATAGAAAAGCAGATCTTGGAGTATAGTAAAAATGGAGAAGTTTTAGAACTATATTATAATATAATTTACTAAAAGGATAATCCACTTGTCATATTAGTTTATGCTACTGCTGGAACAAATTACTATAATCTTAGTGACTTAAGATGAAAATCATGTATTCTTTTACAGTTTTGGCATTCAGAAGTCTGAAATGGGTTTTATAGAATTATAACCAATGTGTCAGCAAGGCTGCATTGCTTTCTGCAAGTTCTAGGAAATGGTCTAGTTCAGTGCCTTTTCCAGTTCCTGGTGAATGCCTGCATTCCTTGGCTCATGACCTCCTTCTAGCTTCCAAGCTAGAAATCACATTATTCTGATGTCTGTGTTGTAATCGCTTCTCTTTCTCTGACTCTCTCTTAGGCTTTCCCCTTTCACTTTTAAGTATTATTGTAGTTGCACACCTGGTCAATCTCCCCCCTCCCCCAATCCCATATGCAAAATTTCTTTTACCATATAAAGCAACATGAAAATAGCTTTACAAATGTTTGAAATATAATAACATACTGAAGTGTCTTGATTGGGAGAATTGTGTACCTCTATATCAGATGCTGGATTAAATTAGTATCCACCAAGAATTTCTCCAGAAAGTGGAAAGCAAAGCATCATTTCTGGATCCTGTGACTATGTTACCTGACATGAAAAAGGGGATCTTGTGGAAGTGATTATGTTAAGGACCTGTGATAGGGAGATTATTCTGGATTACTCAGTCAGCCCCAATAGGATCACAAGTGTCCTATAATGTGAAAGAAGAATGTGCAGGAAAGTCAAAAGGAAATACATTTGGGCGAAGGTTAAATTGACATGATATAAGGTCTTAACTTGCAGTTGCCCTGTTTGAAGATAGGGAAGGGGGCCCATGAGCCAAGGAATGTGGGAAGTCCCTACAAACTGGAAACACCAGGGATACAAATTATGCCCTAGAGGTTCCAGACAAAGCCTATCTTGTTTATTCTCTGAACCATTTTCACCTCTCAACTCTAGAATCATAAGATAAAAGAAAATATGTTATGTTATTTGAACCTATAAGTTTACGGTAATATGTTTGTTACATCAGCAATAGGAAGCTAATACATTTGAATCAGAATATATGGGAACTATTGGTATTTAGTTTAAACGTAAACTGGTAAAATCATCTGTGGTTGAAAATGAATTATAGAACCATCCATTTTTTCCAGGAGAAAAAAGAACTCTAAAACTTAGTAGCTTTAAGTTCTTTTTTAGTTTTCAGAGATTAGGAGACTTACACAAGCCAAGTTTTAAAACTAAGTTAAATTTAGAAAGTTATGAATTTCTAACAGCATGAAAATATTTTGAAATTTCAACTCATTTGTTTCCTACAAATGTGATTCACTGCTCAGAAGACATTCATGTTACCAAATCTTCCCATGCAATTTTGCGAGCTTAGCATTTTCTCCTTTTTAGATAAATCAATGTTGAACAATACACTTTGACTACAAACCCTTAGTGTATATATTTTTAAAAACATATTTAGCTTTGAAAATTTATTCCTCACTGGTCTAAATTTTGTCAACCTCAAAGTATACCCACAGATAATTTGAGAAAATGAAATTACAAAAAGTACTTTTTCTGGTTCACTTGTTGATGTGCATAAACATGTTTTTTTTTACCTTGTTATGAGAGGCTAGATCTTTTATTTGAAAGCTTTGTTCCCTTATTATAGAGAAAAAATACAAAGAATTGCTAGAAGACATGATTCTAAGCACAATGCTATAGTTCTAAGTCCATCATGATTCACAAAATAAGGTATCCTTTCAAATGAGTAGAGTACTCTAATGGTCTGAATCTCATTTTACCCTCTGGTTAAATATTTGACTTTTAAGTACTTACTGCCAAAATATCTGATTTCAAAGCCATCTATGAAATATGAAGAAGGGACAGTATGTGCATACTCTAGGAGTAGATAACCAGTATGTATCATAAATTTTTACCATATTTGAGGCTTTTTAGGTGTCTTCAAAGTCAAACTGAATGAGGAGTTTACGTTTTCATCTATTCCTTTATCCTTTTTATGCTTTAAAGTTGTTCAGACACTTAGAAGGTCATTGGCAGAGAAAAGGTATTAATGTTAAGTAATTGATTAACTTAGGGGACTATTCACGAGTTGATCAAGGTCTTTTTTCATTTAGAGTTGGTTCACTTCGGGTTCAGGTGATTCCCGCTACTCTGTAGTCTTTCTATCTGCACATATTTCAAAGTGAGTAACCATATATACAGTCACTAGTTTTTCTGAGGCAATAATTTATGCCATCCACTCCATCTATCATCATAATGACTGGGAATTTAAAAGCAAAGAGCTTAACTCTTGATTTCACAAATTTAGTTTTTGTGCAAGAGTATGGGGAATTGTGTCTACTTGCACTATAATATCCATTTCATGAATAAAATAAAACAAGATTAAATATTTCAATTTTGCCAGTTAGAAATTCTTGTCATTAGGTTTATGGTTACCTTACAAATATTTTAATGCATCTGGGAAGGAGCAGGATGGTGAAGAAAGGAAAAATATCATGTGTTCACTAAAACATTGTTTAAAGGTTATTTGTTCCTATGGAGTTTATAATAAGAAAAGATTCTTAAATCTTTATTACATTCTATTTTGATAGAGTTTCAGAATTATATAATACTTATTTTGGTATTTCAGTCTTGCCCTCAGAAAAAATGAAAGTCCCAGGTGATATGATCTGTCATGCAAATATTAAAGGTTGGTTGGCCAATCAGACAGCTAATATTGACAGTCATGTGTCATGATATGAAACACAGTCTATGCCCTAAAACTGTTTTTTCAATTGAAATAAGCTGATACAATTTCAAATCCAAGAGTAATTAATTACTATACTGCAAGAAATTATAATAGGTATACTAGGAATTCATGGGTGATATCCTAGTTGCCTAGGATAATGTTGTCTTGGCTGAGTCTTGATAGATTTAGATGAGAAATAATAATGAATATGGCATGAATAATGATATAGGCATCATAACATTTGAATAACATAAGATAATGTTAGTAGGGGATGAAAGAATAAAGAATCTTGACATTGATATTAAAGACAGTCAGGGTTGAGTGTGGATAAAAATGGCTATTAATGAAATGAATGAATTATTAAGAAGAACAATTCCATGATCTTTTGATGACAAATCATAATACTATCACTGTGACTACTGAAATGGCAGATAAGTTTGTTTATGCAATGTGCAAAGAACACTCTGGCTGTGCAATTTTACAAATACAGAAAAAGTCCATCAGGGAGTTATGGTCATAAATCTCCTATATGATCCCACATCCTGTTGAAACTAGCTAAGGAGAGTTAGAAAGCTAAGTTTCTTTCCTCTCCTAATTCAAGTACTTTACATTGGAAGACACAACTGGCTTAAACTCATCATATTGGAGGAGGGGCAAGTTTTGCAAATGAGATAGCTTTTATGGATGGAGAAAGGAGACATATGTTTTATCTACACTCTGTGTCAGGCTTTGTAAGAGAGAATTTAGTAGAAGTTATTAGTACCAAGGTCTTGGTTTTCTGAATGAGAAAAAAAGGAAGATGAAAGTAATCAAGAGAGTAGTTACCATCCTAAGGCTGGAGAGATAAAAGATGGTGATTAAAAGTATCAGAAAGAGCTCGGCGCCTGTGGCTCAATCGGCTAAGGCGCCAGCCACGTACACCTAAGGTGGCAGGTTTGAATCCCCAGCCCGGGCCCGCCAAACAACAATGATGGCTGCAACCAAAAAATGACTGGGTGTTTTGGCGAGCACCTGTGGTCCCAGCTACTTGGGAGGAGGAGGCAGGAGACTCACTTGAGCCCAGGAGTTGGAGGTTGCTATGAGCTGTGATGCCATGGCACTCTACCCAGGGGGAT
>CAUYQV010177640.1:0-26113 GCA_963574575.1 Galagoides demidoff
ATGATGGCTGAAACCAAAAAATGGCCGGGCGTTGTGGCGGGCGCCTGTGGTCCCAGCTACTTGGGAGGCTGAGGCAGGAGACTCGCTTGAGCCCAGGAGTTGGAGGTTGCTATGAGTTGTGATGCCATGGCACTCTACCCAAGGGGATAGCTTGAGGCTCCGTCTCAAAAAAAAAAAAAAAATGCCTAGAAAAAGGTCTCTCATTCTAATAATTTAAAATATACTCATCTCACAGAAAAGATTTTTGTGTTTGTGTGTAATATATGTAGAAGCTGGGGAGAAATGATTTTTGCTTTAGTACTTTTAGATACATCTGTTTACATATTTATAAAAATACTGAAGAAATCAAAAGAGGGAAAAAATATACTCACTTTTCTAACTTCAGCCTTTAGTATAAGCTAAAACTTCAATTAGTGGAAATGATGGCTATGGAAAGAGGATTTAAAAATCCTTCCCCAGTGCATTTTTGTAGCAAATATTCAAGGCTGTTATAGGTTACATTTCTTTTTACTACCCTAGAAGTTAGGAAAAAACCCAAACCCTCGAAAATCAAGGTAAGTCCTTTACTTTAAAGTGCTGAATACACACACAATTTTAACTGTTCAATTAAAAATTAGACTCACCAGCTTAAAATTAAATATTTTCCATATGGATTAGTTTATCACTAACTTCAAATATGAAATTCCTATGTAAATGTTAAGGTGTTTTTCAAGTTAGTGCTTAACTCCTTTGCATCTGCCTTTGATTGGCAGTTCTTCGAGGTTACAACACTAAGAATCAATCAAGAGAATCTGTGTCTTGTGACATAGCCAAACATGCTCTGGCAGCCTCTACATAATTAACATATTTAACCAACCGTCATAAGGATGGTTTTAAATTTGTTAAGCTATCAGAATCCCCAGACTCTAATAGGCACATCGGTAAAAATGCAACCACATGAACCAAGATCTTTGCTATAAATAAGTTTATCTATTTAAAAAAATCTTCAATTTGCCTAAAAGAAATAAACTGAAATTCCCCCAAATACAAATTTCTAGGAAAACCTATAAAGTGATAAATGAGACAAATGCGAACATATGTTTCATCGTGTCGACATTAACATTATAATCTCTCTGGGCAGACGGAGGAGGGCAGGGATGTATAGCATGGTGGAGAGTTTATAAAACAACAAAATCAATACTAATCAAAATCGGGATTTTGGGTTATCTTCAGAAAAGAACTGGAAAAATTCTGTTAAGAAAATAATTCACTTTAAGTAGAGGGTCAGGTCAATGAACTTTCAAAATCCCTTCGACAACAGAATTTTATGTGTTTCTGATCACCTGGTTAGAGAGCATGTACCAATACCCATATGCAACTTACTGAAAAACTCTTTGTAAAAATATTCCTTATTATTGCTATTATTATTTACCTGAGGAGGTGCCTTTTTCAGCAACACAAGAAGAGCCTGTAATACGAGATTGGAAAATCGAGGGCCAATCGGAACATAATCTAGAAGAGAAACATTATTGTGTTTAGGGATTCAATATACATGTGCACATATTCCAAACATTCAGATTGTTCTGCATCAGGAGTAAACACAGCCCTAAATAAAAGCCATGGCACCATCTATAATAAGAGAACATATCTCCAATAATATAACCTATATGCTTAAAATATAAAAGTCCTTACCTGTAATTTTTTTAAAGTTTCTAAATATTTATTCTGAGTTCGTATAGACATCCCTTTTTTTTCTTTTTTACAAGGAAAATTCCCCAGGTTATTTGTTAAGCATTTCTAAGAAACTACAGCAAACCACGGCAATTGAGTACATTGATAAGAAAATATGATGCTAGAAAATGGGTGGAGGGGACAGTAATAAGTAAGGAATTTTAATACAACTGAAAGGGAGGTACAGCCACCAAGACTGGCCCTCAGATGGCAAGGAACAGAAGACTTTCTCAGTAAACTTTCAACTGGTTAGATTTCTACCAATATTGCATAAGCACTCTTGTCCTGTGTGTAGAGTTACCTGGGCCATCAGCCCCCTTACGTCATAATGGGCCAGAAGCAATCCCTCTGTTTTATGAATAACCAGAACACACAGCACATTCTTCTTTGCATTAATTTTTGCTAATATATGTTATAATGGACTGGTAGCATCTGTTTTTCTGAGACCCTAGTAATTTCAGCACAGTACTAAGGGCTCGGCAAACGGTTGTTGAATAAATGAACAAGCAAGTATAGATAATAACTATTCCTACAAGTAAAAATATACTCAGAGGCCACACATTCCTTACATAGTAGAGTTGCTATGACCACACATCTCAATTGTATTAAGATAAAGGAATTTACACAGAGCTATGAGTATGTGCCTAAAAGCTTTTAAAGAAATAATCCTATAAACTGGGCAGACTAAAAACTCTCAGGTTACCAGATAAAACTATCAATTTAAGGAGACCTCATACACTTTGTTAGATATTTTGCTTTATAACAGATATTGCCAAGACTTCAGAAAATAAGTAGCAGAGGACATAAAGCAAGTCTGAAAATAATGGGAAAAATGTAACTTGAAATCATTACTATACCATATAGGCAGCTTAAGGGAGAAGGGATAATCAGGCACTGGGTAGTGTTTTCAGATGTTTATTAAGTCACTAGGTGGGTTTCTATGTCAATAGAGTTAATTATCCCATCCCAAGCCATTGTTATAATGAATTTATACCAGATCGATTTAATTTTACAATGCAATAAAATTAAGAGTAACAACAACTTTCTGGTATTTACTTGCAGCTTTCTTCTTATGAGTTGATTGCAAGGACTCAAGTCTTAGTAATGGTTGTATCTTACAGAAGTGCACTTCAACATAGGAGATTAATAAATATTTTTTAAAATTACTACAGAGCACTTTAAGCTTTCAATGTTTTCAACATTTATTATCTCATTTTTGTCTTCACAATTACTCTGTGGGGTAAGCAAGGAAGAGATTACAGTCTGTTTTGCAAGAGCAAAAACTGAGGTACAGAGAGCTTAAAACTTCTAGCCCAAGTACTTTAGCAGATTTGTAGACCTCATTCTGATGCTAAACTCTTCTTTCATCAGTTCTGTCAAAGTTCACAAGTGGACCTCTGAGCTATAGGTAGCTCAGAGGTACTAAACAACCAAAACGTCCATCAGTGAAAATTACTAATCATTTATTATGGCAAGGCACACTGGAAAATACAAAATAAGACCTGGGTCTTTACAGGAAAGCAGTTTGTAACAGAATTACAGTAACAGGACATGTAAACATGAATACTACTGCAGATGTCAGGTATGAAAAATAATGTCATTATTTCTATTGCTTTATAATTTATAAATACTTGTTAATTTTCTCTTGTAGTTTTTGAGACATTAGCTATAATGTGGCAAAGACAGTATGATGTCAGAAGTAAGGACTCACCAAGCAGTCTCTCAATGTCATCCACAACCACACAACTGAGCTGAGATTTGTACGCATCATCAAAAATCTGGAAGGAAGCAAAGCCATTTATTATTTTGCTGCCTTTTGCATGATATTTTCTGAGAAGATTAAATCTAGTTACTTCTTGAGCTATATCTAAACAAAGTAAAACTCTAATACTTTTGACTACAATAAATTAGAATTTAATGGAGTATAGGATTTTAGAACTGGGAAGAGTCCTTGTAAGCAAACTGAGGCCCAAACGCAGTTAAATGACCTCCCGAAGATGACAAAACTGGACCAGAGCGCAGGCTAAGGCTGTTCTCAGCACTAAGAGCTACATGTACCACACTTGGGCCTGCAGGGGATCATTGATCAACTGGCAAATCCCATCACGTTTATCACACTGGTCTCTTATATCTGTGCCAGGAACAGGACTTTAGTGTTGTGATTCAAGAGCCGGATGGAGCCCCAAGGGATGTGTAGAATTAAGCCAGATGTCATTTTATTACCTGTAAGAATTGTGGCCCTGTTAAGCAAAAATACGCTGAAATCAGAATCCTATCAAATCACACCATAATGGTAAAAGACTTTACAAAAGAATTAAAGTTACATATGAAGAGTCAGATAGATGTATGCATGAAACCAGACAAAAGTATGTAAGTATACTATCTTAAGACAACCAAAGAAATAAATGGAGATTAAGGCAAGCTTGAAGAAAGTTGTTCTTTCCTGACAAAGATGCAGATTTCAAACCAGACATTAGGTTATGTGTAAGTTGAATAGAAGTGCCCAGGGTCTTAAGACCAGTCTTTTTGGAAATGAGGGTTCCTATTCCAGAGAGTGCAAGTGGGGCTCAGTGCAACTAATTGATGTCATGGTAAGAAATTAATTCTGTATCCTACCCCAATCTCTCTGGTTGATAAATAATCTCAGTGCACTAAGATGGTAAAACCCAACTCAACCCCTAAATACATCTTGCTTGGGTGGCATAATATTCTTTAATGGGTATCTTTTAACCATATAAGATTTAGAATTAGGAATAGAAATAAAGTAAATCAAACTCATAATATTAATACATCTTATATTTGGTTTAAAGACAATTTATGTATACCGTGTTTCCCCAAAAATAAGACACTATCTTATATTTATTTTTTCTCAAGAAGACATGCTAGGGCTTATTTTCATGGGACGTCTTATTTTTATTAAGTATAATACAACAATTTACAATTATTCAAATACAGTTAAATCATCTTCTTCTGGAACCTGACAGGGGGAGCTGACCTTGTTGGTGGGGCTGGTGCTAGTGATGCGTGAACTCCTTTCCCCTAGCCGTTCGCACATGCGTAATAGGATGCCTGTGACCTGCGGTTACCACATGCACACCCGTACAAGTCCGAACGGCTCGGAGAAAGGAGCTGTGGCAGATAAAAGGTATTCCAGTCTTCCTTACCGCTCCACGCTGAAATGCATGGCGTGACTACACAGCATATCTGCTAGGTCTTATTATCGGGGTAGCACTTATGTTTAACAAATGCATAGAAATCGTGGTAGGGTTTATTTTTTTGGTAGGTCTTATTTTTGGGGAAACACTTGGTCTTTAAGTATTTTTAACAATTAAGTAAAAAAAGAAAATAAAAGTTACTTTAATAGAGTCTCATTGCCACCATCTTAATTCAGTTCCTCATTACATCTTTCCTAGCATAAATACTGTCAACAATTTCTCCAAATAGTTAACTGAGTCAGCTCTCCAGTGGACTTGTTTGCTTTGTACCACCACTTTTAGTCCCTAATCACTCTCAAATATGCTATCAAAACTCCATCTATCCTTTTATCTTCAGCTGTTTCCCTAACGCATTGAGGTGGATAAAAACTTCCTTCTATTAGTATTACCTCTTGGATACAGCCCAGAGCATTATTTAGTAATGATGTGTGCTTAGTAGGTTCAACAGCTGAAACAATACAAGTCCTAATTCAATCTTGCTGTAAATTACTTGCCTCTCTTCTCCTTTGATATAGCATTTTATATATCAAGTAAAGGAGGTCCCACAGTTGAGCCTAACTTTAGAGGGGCTGCAGATAGATGGTTTCACCGTGTGCCCAGAGAGAGAGAACTGGGATGTATGTGTGGGATTCCCCAGTGACTACCACAGTACAGCTCCCTTGCTCTATGCCACCACATTATCTTGTATTTCCCCTAGCCTTTTATCTCCTCCCCATTAAAAAAAAAAAAAGGAAGAGATAATGAGAAGAATAGGATATGTAATTCAGATTCTTTTTTTTTTTTGAGACAGAGTCTCAAGCTGTCGCCCTCGGTAGAATGCCATGGCATCACAGCTCATAGCAACCCCCAACTCCTGGGCTCAAGTGATTCTCCTGCCTCCACCTCCCAACCAGCTGGGACTACAGGCACCTGCCACAATGCCTGGCTATTTTTTTAGTTGCAACCATCGTTGTTATTTGGCGGGCCAGGGCTGGATTTGAACCCGCCAGCTCAGGTGTATGTGGCTGGCACCTTAGTCGCTTGAGCTACAGGCACCAAGCCTACTTCAGCTTCTTTTTTTTTTTTTTTTTTGAGACGGGGCCTCAAGCTATCCCCCTGGGTAGAGTGCCATGGCATCACAGCTCATAGCAACCTCCAACTCCTAGGCTCAAGTGAGTCTCCTGCCTCAGCCTCCCAAGTAGCTGGGACCACAGGGACCCGCCACAACGCCTGGCCATTTTTTTTTTTTTGGTTGCAGCCATCATTGTTGTTTGGTGGGCCCGGGCTGGGGATTCGAACCCGCCACCTTAGGTGTACATGGCTGGCGCCTTAGCTGATTGAGCCACAGGCACTGAGCCTACTTCAGCTTCTTGATACATAGTGATGGTTCCTTTTGGCTTTGAGTTGGTGCATTCAAGACAACTGAAATGTCTGAAAGCAGTTCCCCAGTGGTTCTCTGCCATTTTCTTGAAGACCAAACCAATACAGCAGTCATTGCAATATCTCACAAACTCAAGAGATTCAGAGAATCAGTCAAAATAATGTTTTGCTTTTTAAAACATTTTTTTGAGAATTCTATTAAAAGCTCTGATGCAAGCATGTAATTCTGACCTTGGGCTGCTGTGAGATCATGGATTAGAGCCATAGGCACCGGGGACACCACAACCTGGCTGGAAGCAGTAGTTCTCCATTTTTCCTAAATCTGCCCTTCTCAAAACAATTTATAGCTTATATGGTTACAGGGACCTTACTGAGGACACTACGGGGTCTAAACTGTATTGCTATGTGTATGTAGTCTCACCTTATCTCAGATACTATAATTCAAAAAGCACTACAAATCACTGCACAGCTCACTTCATGGGCTGCCTATAACATGGGAGGGAGGAAAAAAATACCTACAGCAGTCATTTAATATAAAGTAGTGGGTTTTGTTTTTGTTTTGTTTTTTACAGACAGCTCTCGGTGTACTAATTACTAGCAGAGGGAGAGAAGTACTCACAGCAAACTCCCTTAACGACGCACTAACCATGACAAAGGCTGTGCAATTCCAGTTGTAACTTGACTAGTTTCAATTGACCAGTCAACCGAAACTCCTTTGGGAAGCTACTCGGCTCTGATTTAAATATACATATACACACCCCTTTCACTTCTTACACATACATTCTCTTCGTTATCTAGTCTCCGGGTGCAATCTGTGGTCAGCACTTGTCCCCTGAACCCATGGTTTCTGCCTAGTCTCCTCAGTTCCTTTCCCAATCAGCTGCCTGGCCTAGGCCCCAGCAGAACCCTCACTAAGAAGATACTCACATTTGATTGACAACCTGAGATTAGCTGCCAGACTAAAGTTTAAATGAGATATTTACATACTGAGCAGGGAAGTTCTGCCACATCTTTGGGTAGGTAACTGGAAAAGAGAAGTACTAGAAAGAAAGAGGCAGGAAAAGTAAAATCATAGTAACTGCCCCAGTTAGAACAGTACCATTAAAGTGCCAGTCTCACATCGGACACAGCACACAGTGTATGCGCAGTGCCTGCTCTACATCAAATGATGCCTCCACACAGAGGCACCCAGGAGGGCTGAAGCTGGAGGAAAGAGCTGTGTCTTACAGATTCCTTAAAAAAATTAGTCTACAGAATATAGGGTCATCCTAGTGTAATCAGGGAGTATCCTGTAGAGCAGGTAAGATTGTGAGCCTACATATTTGGGTCTTAAAGTCAGGTACGAAGTCTGCAAGAGAAGGGTAAGGGGAAAAAATGGGCAGAGTTAAAGAAGGAAACAATATGGGAAAGAGTGGCATCAGCCAGCATGAGTCTCATGAAATAATGAGAGGTCTGTAACAAAGGACGAGGAACAGCTCTGGGAACCACGAAATCCATAATCTATTTCTAGCTGTGCATATGAGACTGTCACTATTAAACTCTCTGGTACCAATTCTATCACATGCAGAGGAGGATAGTACAACACCAGCTTGAGGGTCGTAAGAGATAACCCAGGATGTTAGGAGCCTGGGCTCAAAGCAAGAGTGAGCTGGATGCGCTCTGTGAGCACTGAGGGAGAGGAGAAGTGGACCCCATCACAGGGGGTTAGGAGCAAGTCTCAATATGTGCTAGATATAAAGGACATGGCAAGTTCTTATGACAAAGATCCTACTCCTGGAACATTCCATCAAACTGGGAGCCACCTGTATGTAGGGAGGGGTGGCAGCTGCAGGCTCTGGAGTCTACATGAGCACAGATGGGAGCATGCCAGCATGAGCTCTATTAATCCCAGCCTTTCAGAATCACACACCACAGCAAAATATGTTCTAAGGAGATCTCGCCCTCTATCCTCTGTGACCGCCTTAGTGCTCTTAGGCAAGGAAAGCCAAATTTTCTGGTTCTTTTGGGGCCTGAAAGAGTTCATCTCAATTCTAAAGTGGTTGCTGTGAAGTACCTCATTAGCAGAAATCTGATGACTGCAGGAGTCTGATGGCATAGAAAATCCCTAATGTAGTAAATCTGTCAGCGATTAGTTGAAAGCATACTCTAATCATATTTGGTAGCATATAAAAACATAAATGAGCAAATTCAGATCGGTACTATCTGTAATAATCTCTAGTTTCTAAATATAACTTGGGAGTAGACCAAGCAAACATTAGCTGTCTTCTAATGACACTGCCTCAGGAAGTGGACCTAAACTGTTGGCAAAGCACGAAAGCTTCCTGGAATGACCTTAAAATCTTTCATTTGTTCGCTCTGCTTTTCAGGAACAAAATCCTACATTTTCATATAACATGAGCCACAGAATGGGATATTCTTAATAATAGAATAAGTCCCAAGGTCTGCACCACCTTCTTTGTACGCCACACAGATACCAGTGACAAAAGACACACTGTACTAAACCAAACAACAACCAATGCCCACCCTGCCACCCAGGGACCTGCAGTCACTTCCGGAGTGTGCACTTCTCTCAGCGAATACAGGCACGAACTTCAACAAATCAGCTACATGATATATTAGGATGTTAACTAAAAACATCCAAATTCTGTTGCTTAGTAACTGCTGTCAAAAGATCTAATTTCCAGCTCTGCTCTTTGTATAGACTAAACCATGAAAAGGGGAGGATTAGGCACCACAATTCTGTTCTGTGCAGACTACAATTTGCAGTGGGATTTACAGGAGGATATTCAAAGAAGATTATTTCTTTCTTGCAAAGCTAGTGGAAAGGAAAATTTCGTCCATTAATTTTCGATCCTTTGAAAATAAGACTATATCATGTTATTAGTGGGTGCAGTTTTATAAATCACAGATATTTTCACTTAATTTTATTCAAACAATTTAGTCACATCCGATGGTTCTATTTTCATCGCTGTATTGATTGTATACTTAGAAAGCATCAAGATTAGGTAATTAGTCGAAATCAAATTCCACTGCTTTCTTCTTTTGTTCATTTAATGCCACTAGTAGAACAAGTAAAATGGATTTTTCAAAAGTATAGATGCACAAATGGATAAAAGAGTTAAAATTGAAAAACAGAATGAAGTTTGGGAAGCAAACATAAAATGGGAGAGAAGAGGAAGCTCTGTGAATACTTCCAACACCCTAATGGAACATATGGTATCCCCCCAGAATGTGAGGACAATACCTCCCACAGACTTAGGCTAAAGAAGTTTATCTATGGAGAAAGGATTTATTAAGCAAATTAAGAGAAGCACAAGGTGACCTTTAAGTTAATTGAGAAGGAACTACTTTTATGCATTTTAGCACCACCCACTTGCAAAAAAGAAGCAATAACATAATTATGGTGAAATCTTACATACTTATTAAAGCAAGCTAACAGCCTTCTTTGGCAGCAAAAACTCTTATCTGTTAGTTAAGTAATAAAATGTTATATAAAGATGCTAGATGAATTAACTAACTTAGACAACCTATCTTTAACAAAAATTAACGTGCTACAGTATTTCTGAGCTTCACAAACTACTGTCATGCAAAACATACTAAAAATCTTTAAAACTGAGCATTTAGTCATTAAAATGTAGCTAAAGAAATAACTGAATGTCAACCCTTTGCCTATCAACTTGACAAAAAATATTTTAACATGTCAAATGTGGGTGAAAAATCCCAGGGAGCTTATGTTCTCATATGATGGTGCTATAAGTGTAAGTTGGTACAACTTTCTGAAGAGGTGGGCTTTAAAAATCATTTTTACATAAGAGTTTTGATAGCAATATATATCATTCCAATTTTAGTATATGTGCTGCCGAAGTGAGCACGATAGCAATATGTATCAAAAAATCTTTGAAGTGTTAGTATTTTTTACCTTTGCAATCAATCCCAATTCTGAGAATTTATACTAAGGAAGCTATCAGAAATGTATGTTCATTAATAATGTGGTAAAAATAACCACTACTTTACTGGGTACATATTATGTCCCTGGCACTATGCCATACTTTACATCAATTACCATGCCATTTAATTCTTACAGTAACCCTATGATACAGCTATTAATATGATCTTCATTTTACATATGAGAAAACAGAAGGTTAGAGGTTAAATGACTTATCTGAGGTCATAGAGCTGGTAAGTGTGGTGGAGATGAGATTCAAATTCAGATCTCTTTGAGTCCTAAGCCCAGTTTCTCAGCCATATGATGCTACTGTGTCTAAGAAAATTCTAATAATAAAATGAAGGGCAATAATTTTTCTAGTTTTGTAGCTCTGTGGAATATTATTTGTAATTTGTGACAAAAACTGGAAACAATCTAAATATCCAATGTAAAGGGATTGTTGAAATGAATATTATGCAGCTATTAACTGAACATAATATTGGGATAAGTTTTAGTGACAGTGAAAGCAGTTCACAATATTTTAAGTGGAAAAAAGCCAGTTTATAACACTATATTCAATGTTACCCCATGTATAAGGGTGTGTGTGTGAATATGTCTGAGTAGAAAAGGGAATTGAAGGACAAGTACCAATATGGATTTATTTTTATTTTATTTTCTATATTTTATAAATCATTTTTGTAATAAAAAAAAAGCTACATATTTTGGGGAGTGAAGCACCTACAAGGAAAAAAAAAAACGTTTTCTTCAGGATGATAAAATTTTATAAATTATTTGTGCTCTGAAAAAAAATTAAAACATCTTTTTCCCATCTTCACACTACAAATGACGTAGTAGGAGGCAGACTAGAACTTATACTCAAGAATGGCATTTGTATTTCATTTTCAAAAAGAACCTGGAAGACTTAGCATCTTTAGACTGGTTTGAGCCCTCGGGCTTTTGTCAACCTATCATTAAGTAACAATGTGAAAACTATTTGCAGGGGAAGATTTTGTAATATTTCTAATATATTTCTAAGACACCTATGCTTCATTCTTTTTCTCTTTTCTGAGCTTCAGTTGCAGGGAATAATATTTTTCCCCCAAGGAAAACCAAAAAGCCTAATATGAATTTATAATACTGCTGAAGCAGAAATAATTTTTGTAACATTAAGAGTACGTGGATGATCCAGACAGTGAATCATGAATCTAAACAATTTTGAATAAGCTTGTATAGCCACTTATTTTTATATTCCTTAGCCTTCTACTCGTCTAAAACTCTACCTTGAAAGGCTTCAACAATTTAAAGATTAAATCATAAGTTATTAAGCCATTAATTTAACCATTTAAGCCTCTAAAATCAGCACATATTACCTTCCCCCCTCAAGTCAATTTGCAAGAGATTAAAATAATAAAAATGATAATATCTCTCGTTTACAAAGCAGCTTTGATCTGCAGAAGCCTAAAGTACTTTTAAAAAACTTTATAGAAAAACTAGGGCCATCCACCCACATCTCAGAGTACATCTGAGGTAGAAGCCTGCAGCTGGTGGAAAGCAATGAAGTAATTTACCGTTTGCAAAGAGGACTACTACTTTTGAACAGCATTAGGAATAAATGAGGGAAATACAAACAGAATTAGCTAATCAATAAATAAACGGGACATTCGATGGCTAGAAATCCCAAGCGCTATTACACAAATTTTCATTAGAAGAAGTGGCTTAAGGGGTCCCCTGAGAGGGAAAATGGAAAACAAAGAAAAATAACCCCTCCCTACTCTGAGGGAATTACTGGTCCCAAGTTGTTCCACCCAGATATTCCAGGGAAGGGCAGATACTACTGGTTTCACCTCAGAAACAGAAAAACAGACTATGATACTCTAAGTTTTTTTTTGTGCCTGACAACATTTCCCTCTCTTTCACACTCAAATTCAAAGATTTTTGTGTAGAATATTTATCTTGACATTTCAGTGTGTACTGCTGGAATCCTGCTATAAGTTCTGCCTCCTCTATTTCAAGCAACCTGCAAAAACAATTTTCTGCTACCTGTGCAAACAACTACCTGAGCAACAACTTCTTTTTTTTTTTTTTGAGACGGAGCCTCAAGCTGTCACCTTGGGTAGAGTACCATGGCATCACAGCTCATAGCAACCTCCAACTCCTGGGCTTAAGTGATTCTCTTGCCTCTCTGCAGGCGCCCATCACAGGCTATTTTTTGGTTGCAGCCGTCATTGTTGTTTGGCAGGCCAGGCTGGATTTGAACCCACCAGCTCAGGTGTATGTGGCTGGCACCTTAGCCGCTTGAGCCACAGTGCCGACCCCCTTTTTTTTCGAAGACAGTCTCACGCTGTTGCCCAGACTAGATTGTCATGGCATCAGCCTAGGTTACGGCAATCTCAAACTCTTGGGTTTAAGCAATCTTCCTGCCTCAGCCTCCCAAGTAGCTAGGCTTATAGGCATGTACCATAATGCCCAGCTAATTTTCCTATTTTTAGTAGAGATGAGGTCTTGTTTTGCTCAGGCTGGTCTTGAACTCCTGACCTCGAGTCATCCTCCCACCTCAGCCTCCCAGAGTGCTAGGATTACAGGATTGAGTCACTGCACCCGGCCTAAAGTAACTTCTTAACACTTTTTGGAAGACTTCTTTTTAAACATATTTTTCCTCTCCAGTCTCTTTCCTAAAGATAAACTGAATTAATTCTACACTACATTTCTATAGAGTGAGGGTCTAAGAATAAAATGAAAGAATGCCCTGAGCTGCTAAAACAGTCTTCCCACTATGAGGAGGGGCTCCATAAAAATATGAGCAAGTCAGGGGAAAGCATTTCAATTCTCAAAATTCTTTTCCCTAATTCTGATTTTCTCAACAACTCTTGAACTTATAGCCAGTTCATACCTATAAAAGGTCAAGCATAGAAAAAAAAGGGTGTAAGAAAAAGAAATACTTTAGCTGGATGGAAAAAATAATTTCTTCACTGTCTGGGAATATGTAAAATTAGATTATCAATGGAAACGTGGGCTATCAAGTGAGATGAAACAGCTGTTAAAAGTCTTCATCTTTAGAGGCAGTGCCTGTGGCTCAAAGGAGTAGGGCGCCGGCCCCATTATGCCAGAGGTGGTGGGTTCAAACCCAGCCCCAGCCAAAAACTGCACACACACACACACACAAAATGTCTTCATCTTTGATTTTTATTGTTGTTGCTTTTTTTTTTTTTTAAAGATGTCTTCCATGGCACTTGCCTGAGTATAAGATATGGACTAGATGATCTTATAGCCCTTTCAGCCCTAGGATTCTATTCTATATTTGTTCTAACTTCATTGTTCAAAGTGGCTATATTAATAAGGTACCAAATGCAGCTGGAGAAAGGAAGAAGATCAGGACTACATTAAGTTGCCCTGTAGACCCTGATTATTATCGAGTGTATAATTATCCTTTTGTAGGGGTTTCTGTGAATATTCTTCCAATGGTATATCTCTGTCCTTTCTCAAACTCTGTAGTCAAATTAACTGACCCCAAATGGTTTGACTCTGTACAATAATGGAAGAACTTAAAAAAAAAATCCTACGTGCATTTGTTCTACTCTATCGACATTTGTTTTTTTTTTTTTTTTTTTTGAGGCAGAGTCTCAAGCTGTTGCCCTGGGTAGAGTGCTATGGCATCATAGCTCACAGCAAACTCAAACTCTTGGGCTCAAGCCATTCTCTTGCTTCAGCCTCCCAAGTTGCTGGGACTACAGGCACCCGCCACAACACCTGGCTATTTTTTTTGTTGCAGTTGTCATTGTTGTTTTAGTTGGCCCAGGGCTGGGTTTGAACCCTCCGGCCTTGGTGTATGTGGCCGGTGCCCTACGCACTGAGCTACAGGCACCACCCTCTATCAACATTCTTAATTATGATTCTTTCAATCAAGTTGAAATAACAAACTTAGGAAATGAAAATTAATATATATAAACAAAGCATAATTTGGAAGGCAAAGGTAAAAATGCATTACAAAGTTAAAAAATCTAAAACAGTCACTGTGCGCCGCCCCCTTCCCAAATTCTGCTGATAATTTAGTTCCACTTGAGAAGAATGTAGTTGCTATGGTTTTTTTATATTTACATGTATATATACACACATACACATCTAAGAGATAGGAAACTAATTAATGTAAAAATCTTGATACCTTCTTCATGGCCTGACATTTGGCTGTCTCAGAAAAGCCAATCATCTTATCAGGAGAACAGATCTTGATGAAGGGGAAGTTGGATTCCTCTGCAATTTTTGCAGCTAAAGCAGTCTTCCCACTATGAGGAGGGCCTGCATAAAAATATGAGCAAGTCAGAGGAAAAAAGCCAACCTAAGCAAAGGGAAATAAAACAAGTTTAAACTTTTATCCACGATGTTCTGAGGTCTCAACTAGTTGCTCATTAACATTTCCTGACACAATTTCACAGCAGACATGTTTTCTCTTATTTATTAGCAACTAAACTTAATGCACTGATTAGCATTTCTCAAGAGTATGGTGAAATACATACCTTTGTATTCTCTCACACAGCCTTAATCTTTCAAAATTCTGGCTAACTATATAAAGTATAAGGTTTTTGCTTTTTTTTAAAAAAAAAGGAGAGAAAAATACATTCAGATGCATATCAGTACAGTACTTGTAAATTCTATCAAACTGTCTAACAAACATTGCAGTCTTCTTAGGAGATGGTATTAGGTGCAGGAAAAAACTGCCTTATTAAAAGCATAACTCCCTTATTAAAAAGCTAGAATTCTAAAGACTTAGGCCTTCTCATAAAGGCCAGCCCTGCATTTAGACATCCCCTCCCTTCCCTTCTGTGCACTGGACGATGTCCCTCTTCCAACCACAAACCAACCAAATCCTCCTTGCCATCTTCTCAGGAACCTAACACTACTGATTGTTCCCCTCTCTCTCTCTCTGCTCATCTTCCTCTTCCCTAAAGTCTTTCCAAAAGCATTTAAACATGCTCTGGTCTACCTGACCAATTACTAAACAAAAGCAAACCTCTTTCTGGACTTCACAACCCTTATCAGTACCATTTTTCTCCCTTCAAAAGGTAACTTCCCTAAATAATTACCCACCCTGGCTGCCTTCACTCTTCTCTCCCTTGTACCCTCACCAAACGTCATGGTTCCCACCCCCTACATCACTGAGCAGGCTCCCCATCGAGGTCACCAATGACCTTCATGTTACCAACCCAACAGACAGTATTTTTGTTGGCCTCTTGGAAGCATTTGATAAAATTCATAACTCTCCTCTTTCTTGAAATAAGTTTCTTTTCTTTTTTTGCCTTCCGTGATAGCTCATTCTCTTTTCCTCCCTCTTCCCTCACTGGTTACTCTTGCTCAGTCTCCTTTGTCAACTCTGTCGCTTCTATTTACTCCCTAAATGTTAACGTATTTCCAAGATAAGTTGTAGGCCTTCTCTTCATCTCAACCCATATCTTTTCTGTAAATGGCTTCCCATTCCCATGGCTTCAATGGCAATCTACATACTGACAACTCAGACCTGTCTTCTGAGTGATAGATTCACATATCCAACAGAATACTCAACATTTCCAAATCAATTATCCTATATAAACCTAGAATTTAACATGTTCAAAACAGAACCCACGAGCTTTCCTTTAGAAATCTGCTTGTGTACTGGTATTCCCAATCTTAGGGGTGGTGGCTCACACCTATGATGTCAGAAATCTGGGGGTCATATTTGACACCTCTGCCCATATTTAATCTATACAATATTTCTTTTCTTTCTTTTTTTTTTTTTTTTTGAGACAGAGTCTCATTCTGTTGCTCATGCTAGAGCACCATGACCTCAGCCTACCTCACCATAACTCCTGGGTTCAAATGATCTTCCTGTCTCAGCCTCCCAGGTAAGTGGGACTGCAGGTCACCATAATGCCGGGCTGATTTTTCTATTTTTAGTAGAGACAGGGTCTTGATCTTGTTCAGGCTGGTCTCAAACTCCTGAGATCAAGCAGTCCTCCTCTTGCCTTGGTCTCCCAGAGTGCTAGGATTAGTGCACCACTCCCAGCTTATACCCAGTATTTCTAAGCTTCAGCTTAGAAACAAAATAGCATCCATGGTCATAGGGTTAAAGTGAGGTTTAAATGAGATAATATGTATAAAAGTGCTAGAAGAGTAGCTGGCAGATAGTAAGTGCTCAAGGAATGTTAGCTTAGGTATGATTGATAATAATTATTAAGTCTTTTTTTGTTCTGCCTCTTAAAGATTTCTCAAATTACTCTACTTGTCTCCATCTCTGTTACCACCACATTACTTTAAAACACAATCAATTCTCATTAGGCCCGACACAACTGTTTCTAACCATTAGTCTCTACTGTATCTTTTTGCCCCTATAATCCATTCTCTATCACAAAGCAGACATGATGATGTTTTGAAAAATAGGAATCTGATCGTGTGACTTCAGCACTTAAAACTTCACAAATGGCTTTCCATTGCTCCCAAGATAGTCTAAATATTTTAACACAGCCTACAAGGCTCTGTGTGAAATGGCTGGGGTCAAGCTTCTTCCTTCCCACAACTTTTTCACATGCTGGTCCCTCTGCCTAGAACATCTTTTCCAATCACATTGACCAGCTTCTCCTCATCCTTCAGGCCCTGGCTTAATATGTTCCTCTCAGGGAGCTTTCAACCCTTGACCTTTGGAAGGGGTTAGGTTCCCCTATCATGTGGCCTCACTGAATTTTTCTGTTGTACTAATCTGTTGACTGTAAATTAATGATCTGTAAATGGAATGTCCTTCCTTTTTGTTTATTTAATAAAATCCTAATTGATCCCTTCAAGGCTAAATTAAGCATCATCTGTAGCTCTCCCTGAATACGCCTAAGCAAAATAACTTGCACTCATACATACATTTACACAAACACACTGTAGTTAGGAATTTCTTTACAAGTCTTTTTTCATGGCCAGACTTAACACTTGAATGTCTCTGTATCCCCAGCAACTAGTTCAATGACTAAAACATAGCAAGTACTCAGTAAATATTAATTTACCGAATTGAGTGCTGTGTGGTATCATTCAGTCAAGTACTACAGAAACTTGTTGCTATCACTGACCAGTGACATTCCACCCCAAGAGAATTTTAATTTGTACACAATATTGGGATATATCCTAGATCACTATTTTCAGATCATGAACAAGGTTAAGAACTGATGATAATTTACTTTTCTAGAATATGGTAGATGGCTTTTAAAAAATGCCTTTTTTTTTTTTTTTACCTTAATGTTATGTTATCATTCATTCTTACCTTCCAAAAGGACGCTAACCAGTGGTGTGCGGTCACTATTTTTTGTCTGCTGAACCAGCAGCTCCCCATCATCTAGGACCCGGGTAACTGGGTCACCCCATTTGATGATACCATTCATAATGTAACTTGCATAATCCTCTTGGTTTGTACCAAATGCCTATTGAGGAAAAGAATAGTTTAAAGTATTATTAACAGTGATATTCAAAGCTAAAATATTTAACAAAAGATGAGTAATAGTTTCTATACACTGAAAGTGTTAAGCACTATCTGATACTCATGTAAAAAACTTAGAAAGAAAAAAATGATTTTACAATTTCTCATTTAACTTTTACCCAATAGGAAAAAAGAAAGCTGCTAATGCAATAAAAACAATAGATTTTAGGCTTTGATATGGCCCAAAATCATAATTCCTGACAGAAAGTGTATCTTTCAAAGTGCTCATTTCTACAAAGAGTATGTAGTTTGTGGCCTTTCTGTTAAGAACAAAGGAAAAAAGGGATTATGGACTTAGAAGTTAGAAATGGCTCAGCAGACAATATACTATCCTAACACTGACTGTAGGTGCTACGAATTAAAATGGGAATATAAAATGGTAAAGAGAAGACACTGACTTTGTGGGAGGGGTTATGAGTTAAATGGTACTAAGGTAAGTTTGTAGGCCTCCAGGTCACATGTGGCCGGCCTAGGACATTTATCTGGCCTGCTGGATATTTTTGCCACGCTGCCTGTCCTGCTTAAGCAGCTGACTCGTCCCAGGGCCCACAGTCCGGCCCTCTAATGGTCTGAGAGACAGTGCACTGGCCCCCTGTTTAAAAAGTTTGAGGACCCCTCGTGTAAATAAATGATTTAGAATGAGACAGAAAAGGGCTGGGCACAGTGGTTCCCTCCTATAATCCTTAATCTGGGAGGCCAAGGAGGGAGGATTATTTGCGCTCAGGAGTTTGAGATCAGCCTGAGCAAGGTGAGAAACTGTTTCTACTAGACAGAAAAAGTAGGAGCCCGTTGTGGTGGTCTCTTGTAGTCCCAGCTATTTGGGAGGCTGAGGACCACTTGAGCCCAGAAGTTTGAGTTTGAGATTGCTGTAAGCTAGGCTAAGGCTATGGTACTCTAGCCTACGCAACAGAGTGAGACGCTGCTTCTAAAAACCAAACCGAACCAAACCAAAACAAGAATGAGACAGAAATGAGCAGCTGTAAGCAAAGGGTTAGGAAACAGAAATAAAAGAATTACTATATATAATTTTATTTGTGTTCACTACATTAGGGCTTAAATCAAATCCTTCATTTTCAATTTCTAATCTCAAAGATTGTAACTCCCATTAACATAGTTGCCAAAAGTTGACAATAACATTAGTAATTACAATTGAATTGGAGTTTCATAAGGCTAACAGGAGAATAAATAAGTAGGAAAATATAACCAATAAATAAGTAAAGGTCATCATGTATCTTGAGAATTTCAACTTTTTAAAGATTATCACATTTCTCAAAAAGCCAATTTTTGATTACCTGATGTATGGAATAATTTTAATAGTTCTTTAGAACTTACATCTCATAGAAAGTTAATTTTGTAATAATGCCTCTCAAACAGTATCCAGTAGTCTCAAGTCCTATTACTTTGACACAAAAACACTTGCAGACCACTGTTTGGGTGGTGTCTGTGCATACACTACAGTCTTTTGATTTCTGAGTAAAGAGGAAAAGTCCTTATTCTTTGGTCTGGATGTGGCAAATTCAGTGGCCCTTATAAAAAGTGATAAAGGAAGGATCTAATCAATATGGGTTAAATGGTTGTTCTAGGAAATTTGTAGGTTGGCTGGCTTTGTCTTTAATTGTTCCAGGTATATACTCCAAGTCTTATGGCAGAATATTTAAGATGCTGGAACTATAATTATAATGGTGACTCTGGATGACTTCCGTACACATCCCTTCATTTCACTTTTTGCTTACATTCCAGACCTTTGGAAAAAATAAAAGTAATTTCTGAGTTCTTACTTCCTCACAGCAAAATTAATTGCCATTAAGGAAAAAATCTGAGAATTGCTTAGTAATTTTTTGAAAGTATTTATGTTATATTTAAAAGTCATAATGGTCTTAAAAACAGGGCTAAAGCAAATTGACTTTTGTCTCTAAAGGAGATACTTGTGATAAATGATTACTGACAGGAATATATGACAAATAGCTGATAAGCATATGAAAAGCTGCTCAACATCACTAATCATTAGGGAAATGCAAATCAAAACTATAATTAAATTTCACCTCATACTCATGAGGAGGGACACTACCAAAAAATAGAAAATAATAAGTGTTGGCAAGGATGTGAAGAAATCAGAACCTTTATGCACTATTGGCAGGAATGTAAAATGGTATGGCCAGTGTGGAAATCATATGGTGGTTTTTCAAAAAATTAAAAATAGAATTACCATATGATTCAGCAATTCCAATTCTAGATATCTACCCAAAAGAACAGAAAGGTCTTGAAGACAGCTGTTTGTACAGCTATGTTGATAGCAGTTTTATTCACAACAGCAAAAATGTGGGAGGAACCTAAATGCCCACTGATGGATAAATGGATAAGCAAAATTTAGTATATACACACAACAGACTATTATTCAGCCTTAAAAAGAAAGAAAATTGTGACATGTGTTGCAACATGGATCAACCTTGAAGACATCATGCTAAGGGAAATAAACCAGTCACAAAAAGACAAATAGTGTATGATTCCACTTATAGGAGGTACTTAGACAGAACAGTGGCTGCCAGGGATTGTAGAGGAGGGAAAGATGGGGAGTCATGTAGCATTTCAGTTTTATAAGATGAAAAGAGTTCTAGAGGTGGATGGTGTTTATATAAGATAAATATAGACTAATTGACAATAGTGTGCCATGTATTTAAGATTAATCTAATTTCATGCACCTGAGGTTCTTAAGAACGGGGTTTTTCTATGATTTGTTTTTATGCTAATATAGAACTCCAAACAACACTCAAATGTTAGTTGTTCTTTTATAGGAAAATGGGTTGATGACCTTATACTACATTTTAAAGCTTCAACTATGACTATTTTGACTATATTTTAAGAAAATTATTCCTTTTTTTATATCGAGGATAGTTAAGAATCTTAGAAACTATAGCAGTCAGAAAAACAAAAGGCACAGAGCAAGAGAAAGGGATGCCTTGGAAAAGGATGGAGAAAGAAGAGAAAGAGAGAGGAAGGTAAAAAGTTAATTTTAAATATAATAACTGACATATGGAGGATGGACTGAATTTAGGTTTCTGTAGCTTGGGATTACAGAAGAACTGGTAAGAAAACTAATCCTACTTCAATATAAAGTAAAACCTAATAATTAAGTCTCAAAATTGAAAGAACTGTCTTATAAGATGGTCAGCTCCCTATTATGAGAAATAATTAGTTAAGTATCAGTTAATCATCGGCCATTATGTTTACTGGATAGATGTTTCTTATACTGGACACGTCCAAGACTAAAATTTTCTCATTTTGTAAAACTACGTATACAAAATACAACCTTTTCTGGGTAAAATAATATTTATTTTACTCCTGAATTATTACTATTTTTTACCAACATAATAATCACTCAATATTCATACTCACTGGTTTGATATCATTCTCCAAAGAAGCAAGGAAGTCTCCTCTTGTCACCTGCAGGCTCTCGGCTTTCTCCATGTCCACTTCCACTTTAGTACTGGCCTAGGTAGAAACGAAAACAAGATGTAAGGATTTCCCAGATTTAAGCATATTTAAGAATATTTTCAGCTTAAGAATATAGCACCTGAGGATTAGAAGGTATGTTTTCACAGATTAAAAACTCAAGTATTTGCAAATCATATACTAAATATATAAGGGATTAGTAGCCATCTATACAGCATTTGTAAAATTCAAAAATAAAACCCAATTAAAAAATGGGCACAGGACTTGAATAGACATTTCTACAAAGATGTACAAATGGCCTTAAATAAGAACATGAGCATCACAGATCATTAGGGAAATACAAATCAAAGCTTTAATTAAATTTCACCTCATCCCATTAGAAGGACTAGTACCAAAAACAAAAATTATAGAAAATAGTAAGTGTTGGTGAGGATGTGCAAAATCAGAACTCTTGTATACTGTTAACAGGGATATAAATGACACAGCCAAGTGAAAATCAGTATGGTGGTTCCTCAAAAAAAAAAAAAAAATAGAATTACCATATGATTCAGCAATTTCACTTCTGGGTATATAACACCCCAAACTGAAAATAGATTCTTTTTTTTTGAGACAGAGTCTCACTCTGTCACAGCTCACAGCAACCTCAAATACTTGGGCTTAAGCGATTCTCTTGCCTCAGCCTCCCAGTAGCTGGGACTATAGGCGCCTGCCACAACACCCAGTTATTTTTTTGTTGCAGTTGTCATTGTTGTTTAGCAGGCCCGGGCTGGGTTCAAACCTGCCAGCCTGGGTGTATGCGGCCGGCGTCTTACCCACTAAGCTACGGGTTCCAAATGCCTACTGATGGATGAATGGATAAGCAAAATTTAGTATTTATGTACAACAGACTATTATTCAGCCTTAAAAAGGAAGGAAAATTTAACAAATGCTGCAACACGGATCAACCTTGAAGACATCATACTAAATGAAATAAGCCATTCACAAAAAGACAAATCTATAATTCCACTTATGTGAAGTAGTTAGTGTGGTACTTCATAGAGACAAACAGTAGAATGTTGGCTGCTAGGAGCTGGGGAGAGAAGGAAATGGGGAGTTACTGTTTATGGGTACAGAGTTTCAGTTTTATAAGATGAAAATAGTTCTGGAGATGGATGGTGATAATGGTTATAGAAGGTTATGAATGTATTTAATACCATTGAACTATACACTTAAAAATAGGTATGATGGTAAATTTTATGTTATATGGAATTTTAATATAATTTAAAAATTAGAAAAAAAATAAACAAAATATATCTCTCAGATTCACAAATACATATACCGTTTGTCTGAACAATTCTATTCCTAGGAATTCATCCCATAAATATATTCACAGATTACCGTTACATATACAAGGAAATTATTATGGTAATTTGTAATAACAAATGACTGGAAGTATATTAAATGTCTAGTGGGGGCCAGTTAAATTAATTATAACACATCTGTATCAAAGAATGTTCTATAGCCATTTTTATAAAAAATGAGGCATGAGTAAGAGAAAATATTTACAAAGGACAAGGGCAGTGAAAAATACATACAAAAAGAAAATATATAGAGAGGATAAGAATAATGGTTTTCATCCTTGGCTGTGCATCAGAATAACCTATATTCGGAGATATATAGATTCCCAGCCCTACTGCCTCAGAATTTTGATTTAACAGGTTCATTAGAGGGCCTGGGTCCTGTTTAAAAAACACCACAGGTGATTCTGATACTGGACCAGGTTTAATAACCATTACTCTAGGACAGTGGTTCTCAATCTTCCTAATGCCATGGCCCTTTAATACAGTTCCTGTGGGTCATAACCCACAGGTTGAGAACTGCTGCTCTAAGAGCTCAGAACCTACAACTTTGTACTCATGCTTTGTATTTGAGAATTTATGTGCCAAATCCAAATATTCTGCTTACTGCACCTGGAGCTAACATTTAGACATCTGGAGAAGGCCTTTATCAGCACTTGGAGCTGCCTAGACCTGATGAGTGATTAAGATACCAACACATTTTTTAGTGCAACTGGGCTGACTACCAATAGCACAAAGTAAGAGAGTCTAATTTTTAAATTGGTATCATTACTTTAAAAAAAAAGGCATCTCCCAAAAATGATGACTATAAAGTATGCTAAGTAAATATCAATCTTCTGTCAATTATTATAAAATGAGTCACGTTCCTTTAGTAACAGACTGCTGAGACAAACAAAAAAACAGACACGAAAATAAAAAGGCAGCCTGTAAGATAAAAGACCCATGTCAGAAAACTGTATCAAGATGGCAAACACAACACATTTAGGTGTCTCTCTTCCTGCCCCAAATTCCATGAAATGACAGAAAGTGAGAAAGAAAGGTTAAAAAAGCATGGGAGATATACCCAGAAGTTTTAACACTGATCTAACAGGAATCTCAGAAGGACAGAACAGAAAGAATGATAGAGAAGAAACAACAGAAGACTGGAGAGAAAAACATTTTCCACAGCTGAGGCAAGTTTTGTCATTGCAGTTTAAAGGGTTCAGGGATCAAAATAAAGGAAATGCAGATCTATGTAGCTTATATCTACGCCCACTCCTGTAAACTTGCAGAGCACCAGAGATGAAAAGAAGTCCTAGAACCTTTCTGAGAGACAAAAACAGGTTGTCTGCAAAGAAACCAGAGTAAGATGGGAATGACAGCTCTCATTGGCAACACTAGAAACTGGAAGACGATGACACCAGGTCCTCAAAAACATATCTGAATAGCTACCCTAGAAAATGACTCTGTCACATAAATAGGAGGGACAGGAGAGCACTTTCACAATGGTATTATTATCAATAGCCACAATAATCTATATGTTAAATATATCATTTACTCATCCATTTATTATATTAACTGAGTGCCTACCATATAACAAGCACTGCTAAAGACACAGCAGGACATAAAACAGACAAAGGTCCCTGTCTTCACAGGTCTTCCACCTTAAATTACGTAAGAGACTGGAAAATACTGTGCATTTGTCCAAAATAATGAAGGCAATTCACATGCACTGACATGGAAAGCTACCCAGGACTTATTGGCAAGGGAAAAATGTCATTGCAGTTTAAAGGGTTCGGTGAGTGATCAAGATAAGTGAAAAGAAAGCTACATATATCTACACTGCAAAATTTGTAAAGTTTAGTATGATTCCTTTTATTAAGAGAGCACAATATACACGAATGTAAATATAAAGAAAACAAACTACAAAGGTACATCCCAAATGTTGGCTAACTTTGGACATGGGAAAAAAAACGGGTGTTGGAGATGACCTTTCTCATTTTTCCCTTATGTTTAGCATCGCATTTTTGAATCTTTTACAAAAAGAATATGTTCACGTATGACTTTTATACTTTTAAAAGAGAGAAAATAAGTAACTTAAGCTGTTGCTGTGGCATCACAGCTCATAGCAACCTCAAACTCCTGGGCATAAACAATTCTCTTGCTTTAGCCTCCCAAGTAGCTGGGACTACAGGTGCCTACCACAATGCCTGGCTATTTGTGTTGTTGTTGTTGCAGTTGTCATTGTTGCCTTAGCTGGCCCAGGTTGGGTTTGAACCCACTAGCCTCGGTGTATGTGGCTGGCACCCTACCCACTGAGCTACGGGCACAGCCAATAAGTAACATTTAATGAAACAACTATTCTACTTAATAGAACAATTAACACTTAAATTATTTTTATTTATTTATTTTTTTGAGACAGGAGCCTCAAGCTGTCACCCCCGGGTAGAGAGCTGTGGCATCACAGCTCACAGCAACCTCCAACTCCTGGGCTCAAGCGAGTCTCCTGCCTCAGCCTCCCCAGTAGCTGGGACCACAGGTGCCTGCCACAAGGCCCGGCTATTTTTTTTTTGGTTGCAGTTGTCATTGTTGTTTGGCAGGCCTGGGCTGGATTCAAACCCTCCACCTTGGGTGTACATGGCTGGCGCCTTAGCCACTTGAGCCACAGGTGCCAAGCCAACACTTAAATTATTAATCAAACTTTCATTGGCACCTGTTAGGCATTTAATAAATATTAATTACATTTATTTGGCATTTCTAAGTTTAAAAAAAGGAAATGATGTTACAGGAAACAAGCATTTCCATCAAATAATTTAATAGTTCATTTAATAGTATACAAATGTCCATAGTTTGTTCTAGTTTATAGAGTATGGCCATATACATTACTTCACTTTATCCTCACATAAATCTGGAGGTTTTCAGAAATCACTAAGGGTAGATCACTCCTGGGTTCCCTTATAAAAAGGGCTGAACTCTGATTAAAAGTTTTTGATGCACTTTTACAAGCATTCTAAAAGTTACAAATTCTCAGGAAAAAGTGAAGAAGCTAGCTCTGATAAAATCACTCTAAAACACTAATGATGTTACCAGTCTCATTTTAAATGCCCTTTCCCTACATATCCCTAAACCCATCTGATGGAAAGATACAGCAATACAAAAGAAAAATCCTGTCCATCTTTCAATGTTTGCCAGAAAATACGACAGATTTCAGAACTGAAGCTGGTACGAAACTTGTCTTTGATTATTAAGGAAGGAATCATCAATGAATTAAAAGCAAATGAAGATGACCAGGTGACAGAGGTATTTTAGAACAAGCTATTTTCAGGCACTCTTGGAAAGTTCTAATGTAACTTTAGAAGTTACATTATTGTAAGCCACCAGTATTTCAATTGTAAATTATTCCTACTTGTTTATTAAAATAAATTTTCAGGCTTGGCTAAGGCGCCAGCCATGTATACCTAAGGTGGCGGGTTCAAATCCCCAGCCCAGGCCCACCAAACAACAATGATGGCTTCAACCAAAAAATGGCCGGGCGTTGTGGCGGGCGCCTGTGGTCCCAGCTACTTGGGAGGCGGAGGCAGGAGACTCGCTTGAGCCCAGGAGTTGGAGGTTGCTATGAGTTGTGATGCCATGGCACTCTACCCAGGGGGATAGC
>CAUYQV010177643.1:0-41536 GCA_963574575.1 Galagoides demidoff
AAGTGTGCTCCTCAATCTTCTCTCTTGGCTCTGCTCCAAACCATCAGCTAATTAGCTAAACTTCTGTCCTTTCAGCCTCCTTCTGGACGGGAGCCTCTGCAAAAAGCTGGCTGCAGTCTGCCATCTTGGCTCCGCCCCCCAACCCTGGCCAATTTTGGCCAGTTCAGTTTAAGTCTGGTATTTTCCATTTCACCTTTTTCTCTTAAATAATAATATTCAGAAAATAGATTAAGTATAGAGTTGATATAAGCACAAAATTTGAGGACAGCCACCCAGAAAACACTGACTCCAAATGAATAGGGTCAGCATTGCAAAGTGGAGAAATTAAGATTTTACTTACGTAGGCACAGATGACAAATTTTAGCAAAATTACATTTTCCATATGAGACCAATGCATACATCATAGCAATTTGATTAGTTACAGATTGTTACATTCCAAGAAAGTTTACTTGATTACTCCATGACAAGGGGTGGTGATCTGAAGGGGTCTTATATGTAATACCATTTGGTCTTCCTAATTACTTGTAGGAAAAAAGAAGATAGAAGTTGCAGCTGCACACCACATGACTAGGGCCCTACAGCCACATTCTTCTCATGGATCAGAATAATTAAAGTTCCAACTGCTTTAAGTTTGAATTATTTAATTTCACAATAGAAGTTAAAACAAGAAAAATGTTGAACATTCTAACATTCTTAATAAGAATGAGCATTAGTCATGTCAATTGTAAAATTTTTTAACTAAGTATATTTTAAAAGTTAGTAGTTTGCTCAATTTTAATATTATTTTAGAAATTGATATCATAAGTGTCTATGCTTTTAATCTTCCATGATGAACGGTCCTTGTTCATTTGGAAAATTTACTACTCTGACAAAACTTTATTTGCTATGTACTTAGCATGTCTTTCTTTTGATAAGTCATGTATAAATATTTTTAAAACAGGGTACTTTCTTTTTTTGGGGGGACAGGGTCTCACTTTGTCACCCAGACTAGAGTGGTGTGGCTTCATAGCTCACAGCAACCCCAAACTCCTGGGCTCAACTGATCCTCTTAGCCTCCCAAGTACCTGGGACTACAGGCACCACCACAATGCCCAGCTATTTTTAGTATAGACAAGGTTGCTCAGGCTGGTCTTGAACTCCTGAGCTCAAGGGATCCCCCCACCTTGGCCTCACAGAGTGATAGAATCACAGGTGTGAGCCACCACACTTGGTGAGAACACATGTTTTTTTTTAGGAAAATATATTTAGCAAACCTAAGATTGAAATCTATAGGTTCTGTACCCTTAAAAAGTTCCCCTTTGCAGATGGAAGCAGGAGAAGGGATAGGGTACAATATCACATAGGAACAAGAGTTGAGATGAGGAGAGGCACATGTTCAGGGCCTGAAATGGGTACAGGGCTGGCCTGTTAGGAGCTGGAATACTTCCGAACTAGGGTCATGGGGGGAAATAGGAGCAGGCCCAACAGTGTGGCCTATTTCACACACAAGACCCCTGAGCCTCATCTTTAACTTATGATCTAACGAGCCATGTACCTTCAACATGAAATTACTTTGTAAGGAGCCCCCAAAGAAGTAAAATTCCCACAGAAGATAAATTCACATGTAAGAATTGCAAAAACATGTAAGAAGCCCAATCTTGGGAGAATAGTCAGAAAACTCAGCTGCTCCACACTGACTGCATGATATAGGTGTGTCATTCACATGATCACAGTTACACACATACACACACACTCTCACATAAACCCAAGCCATGCAAAAACTTAGGATAGGAATTTTAGAGATAACAGATAAAAATACTGAATCTTCAAACTGATAAAGTAGGAAATGTCATCCTTGGGATAAGTATGCTCAAAGTAATAACATGCTACTATGGCAAAAGTACAGATGATTATGAGAAAAAATCAGATACTTGACAATTTAAAATATCAGAATGTGGACTAAATAGAAAACATATCTAGCTACCGAAGAATTAGTAAGCCAGAAAAAGAAAGCTGAGAAAATCCCATCGAAATGAAGAGATGAAAAGTAGAAAGAGAAGTAAAGAGACATACTAAACATTTAAAGAAAAGTCTGAAAGAGAGAAAAAGGGAATGATGGAAAAGTGAAAATGGAAGGTTGAAATTTTCTAAAATTGAGAGACTTGAAAGTATTTTTCCTTACATTGAAAAATACTACCTAATGTTAAACAAATAATAATAGTAAACTGCTAAACAAACCCATTATATTAATAGTAAAACTATAGAACTTTAAAGATAAAATCTTAAAAGCTAATGGGGGGTGGGAGTAATACATAAATAAAAGATGTAACAACAAATGGAAAATGGATTTTTTCAATAGACACAATAGATGTCAGAGCATATAGAAATAATGAATTCACAATATTAAGACAGAACAACTAACTCAAGAATTCTATCCCCAGGCAAATTATCATTTAGGAGAGGTGGCATACAGAATGAGCATCATATTTATTCCCTGTCTCCAAGCACTCACTAAACAACTATAAAGGATTATGGAGCTGTGTCCACAATGAGTTATATGTTTCTGCAAAGCTATTTTAACTCCAACTTGTTAAGAACATTCTTTTCACTTAGGCATCCACTCTCATCTGAAGCCTTTGGTAATCTTTTCCTGTATTTCACACTTAAATATGTATAGGGTACCAAGGAAAACTCGATAAAAGCCTTCCTCATGGATACACAGACAAAATGAAACAATGAGAAAAGAGAAATAGAGACAAGGCAAGAAGCAAAAGATTTGGGGGGAAAATCTATGATTAAACATTTTTTAATATAGAAAAATATTGTATTTCTTTTAAAAAGGGAACATTTTCTATTTCTAAATGAAGTAGCAGAGAAAAACAAAAAATATGTAGTAGAAGATATTTTTGAAAAAGAGTAGAAATAGTTGAAGTCAAGACTTATCTCAGAAACAGCACAGAAAAAATTAAAGATCTCAGGCACAATGTAAAGGTATATGACACAATTCCTGGGTGAAGGGCTCAACTACAACTTTGAACTTTACCTAAGAAGCACAAACAATGTAACCTAATCATCTGTACCCTCAAATTAATCTGATACTTCAAGTAAAAAAGAAATTTCAAAAGAAAAACTAAAGACCAATCTAGGTGGTCCAGATAATAGATAGTGAGAATTTTAGATAGATCAGAGCACATCAAGACTTAAATTATAAAAAAGAAATTCAACAAAAACTCCCATAAATTAAGGGCACATGTTTGACTGAAAGATCTCCACTGAAACTCTCAAAAGTCACGTACAAAAGAAGAATCAGAACCGCATCACATTCTCAACAGCAATATTGAAAGCTAAAAAACAAGAAAGAAATGAGTTCATATTTCTGAGGAAAAATTATTGTTTAGTTTTATTTATTTATTTTTAAATTTTTATTTATTTAATTTTTGAGCTAGAATCTCACTCTGCTGCCTGGAATAGAGTGTCGTGGCATCAACCTATCTCACAGCAACCTCAAATTCCTGGGTTCAAGCGATTTTCCTGCCTCAACCTCCTGTGTAGTTGGCAGTATGGGCGCCTGCCACAACAACTGCAACAAAAAAATAGCTGGGCACTGGGCACTGTGGCGGGCGCCTGTAGTCCCCATATGCACTTTCTGTGAACTTTTAGAAGACTCCTCCAAGGGGATACTGTAAGTGACCTAGAGATTTAAAACCTATGAAAGGGTGTGTGCAAACATCACGCTATTTCGTATGAATTTGAGTATCAGAGGATTTGGGTATGAGAGGGGAGCAGGTCTGGAATCAATCCCCAAGTTGTAGAGTTTTACAAAATCCACCCCCCCAACTGAGACACAGAAAAGAGAATACACATACCTTGACCCAGCAAGCTCACTTTTATGCACTTACATTCTATGTCATAAAAATACTCCATGTGGGCTGGGCAGGGTGGCTGGTGCCCATAATCCTCACACTGTGAGGGACTAAGGAGAGAAGATCCCTTGCGCTCAGGAGTTGGAGAATAACCTGAGCAAGAGTGAGATTCTCTCTCTCCTAATAATGGAAAAACTAGCTGGGTGTGGTGGTGCATGCCTGCAGTCCCAGCTTCCTGGGAGGCTGAGGCAAGAGATTCTCTTGAGCCTAATAGTTTGAGGTTGCTATGAGCTTTGATGATGCCAGGGCACTCTAACCGGGTCACAGCCTGGGAGTCTGTCTATACACACACATGCCTCTGCGCACACATACACGCACACAGGCACACACAGGCACACACACAGAGTTTTCTATTCCTCTGATAGCTCCAACATCTTGAGTCCCAGGTGGGTTGGTTTCAAGTGCCTGTGATTTCTGATGTTTCACATCTAGATTGTCCTTATCTTGGACTGAGTGCAGAGCAGTGTCATTAATGATTTGTTTTTAAAAGTAATTTGAGAGAAAGGAGGAGGTTACCTTCCTGTGGTGCGCTGTAGGTTTGTTTCTGCCTTGTGCCTAGAGGAAGGCATCAGCAATCCAGAAACCTCCCTGTCTAATTTCAGGAACTGAGAACCATCTGGGCCACGTGGAGAATGGGAAAGTAAAGTTGAGGAGCTTAATGTCTTGCTTTTTACTCCTAAGACAGAACCCTTCACAGATGGGACCAAAGTCTCCTATCTTGCTGGGTCCTCAGTTTCAATTTTTGCACTGGTAGGGCACCTTGGAGTTGAGCACACTGCCCAGCACTTTTCCCTATCAGAAGTAGGAAAATGTTCCTTGGAGAAAAGTGGCTTTAAATACCACGGTCACATCTATGGATGAGTGAACACACACACAAACATAAACACATGTAGGCATATCTGTGGGATAAAGTCCTAGAATCGAAATTGCTATATCAAAAGATATATATACACACATATGTCATATGTATATATGACATATATGCATCTGTAATACAAAACACTGGTGGACATGAATGAAAGACAACTCAGGTGAGAAGAAATAGGCCATTTATTCAGAACTTCAAGAGAGTCAGCAACCACGACTTGTGTGGGTCACAGAATCAAAAGGAGGCAGGGGAGAGGGGAAGCTTTCTAGTAAAAAGTAGGCAAGGTTTGGGGTAGTATCTGAATTTCTGAAATCACAGAATCCTCCTGTTGACGTGGAAAGGATTGGCATGGACCAGGTAGAAGCAGGACATCATCTGTGATCGCTTTTGAGCTCCTCTTAACCATTCTAGGCCAGTTGCTACCGAGGCAATTTGGTTTCCTGGACTTTTGCTGCAGAGACTGGGGTTTGGTTTTCTGGGACGGTGGCTGCAGAGCTTCTAGATTGTTCTCCACTGCTTCATCTATTTCTAGAGTCTGTCTCTCCCCCTGGAAGGGATATCGCTGGACCCAAAACTAGATACGTTGAAAACTTTACCTGTCTACTTTCCTAGAAGTTGTATCAGTTTCTACGTCTCATGTATGTGGATCGTGGATCGACAGACACAAGGCTATCATCATCTCAATCTTTTGACCTTTAGTAAGTAGTCTGATAGAAAAAAAATTGTATTGACTAGGCTCTTTATTTGAATTGCCTAAGACTGAGCATCTTTTCATATCCTGAAAAGTCATTTGTATTTCATTTTCTGCAAACTGTCCTTTCCTATATTTTTCCCACTATGGATTGTTTTTAATTTTTTTTTTTTTGATACAGAATCTCACTTTGTAGCCCTCCGTTGAGTGCTGTGGCACCATAGTTTACAGCAACCTCAAACTCTTGGGCTCAAGTGATTCTCTTGCCTCAGGCTCTCTAGTAGCTGGGACTACAGGTGCCCACCACAACGCCAGGCTATTTTTTAGAGACGGGGTCTCACTCTGTCTGGCTCAGGCTGGTCTGGAGTTCAGACAATCTACCTGCCTTGGCCTCCCAGAGTGCTAGGATTACAGGCGTGAGTCACTGCACTCAGTCTGTTTTTCATTTTTATGGAGTTACATTTATCAGTCCTGTCAATTAACATAAGTTGAGCCTGTGTCCAAGGAGGCTGCGTCTACTCCCAGATTAAACAAAAGAACACCAAACACCCACATCTAGAACTTTATTTATTCACTCAAATGTAATTAAGAGTTCAGATTAATTAAACTACATCTTAACTTACAAAAAGATGAGTTAACAACAAAAGCATAACTAATCTTACAATCTCCAGTGAGACTGGGGCTTCACAACCTGAGAATTCTAAAGTGTCCTTGGAGCAGGAGGCAGTGACTGTTGCCAGGCAGGACCACACAGGTGTGAGGCTTGAAGACTGCAAGGTTCAGAGTCCCCATGTTTCCAGCAAGCAAGAGTCTGATCTCCTTTGGAAATGTCATTCCTCCATAGGCATTGAGCTTGTGGGGCCTTCCAAAGGCCCCCACATTCCACTTCCAAGGCAAGGCTGTAATGTATCAGCAGCCCTGGAGCCAGCACAGATTGCTGCGTTTCCGAAGAAGATGCAGAGGGGTGGAGTGTTCTGGATCTCCAACTTGTGGGAACCATTATCCACAGGAATTTGGGGCAGACGTGATGGCAGAGTCACACCAGCTCCCCTCCAGAGGAGGTGGGAAAGAAATGGAGCACACAGCACTCTACCAGGCCCTAGTGCAGACCGGCATCAGGGTGCCGGGCTGCTTCCTCTTCCTGTGCTTTTTACCTTTCCTTTTGCTGGCACACTTGGGGCAGAATCACTGCATCTCCTCTGGTGGTGCAGTCATTATTCCAACACAGGGCCAGTGGTACCAGTCATTGTAATCATCACAGCTGATCATCAGACTTCCATCGTCAGGCCTATTACACCCGGGACAGATCCAGATCTGCTTGTCCCTCTCATCACGGATTGCATAGTGCTGACTGTCTTGGTCACCATACCACAGATGGGGGCCTTGGCACTGCCAGCCACTGCGGGACCTGGGGAGGGCAGCAGCACTGGGCAGGTGGTGGGCATGAGGGGTGGCTGTGTGAGCGCAGGGCCCACATGCCTGGGGTGCAGGGCTGGGACTATGGCAGCCAGGGATAGCATCTTGGGCCAGTTCATGGAGGGGGCTGGCTTAGCCTCTGGGAGGGGAATCACTTTGCTAATGACAATCTTGTCCTGGCCAGCACCAACTCAGAGGGTTAATCTGGGGATAACTAGACTCGGGGCTGGGATGACTGGCTCCACTTTTATTTTTTTATGCTTGTCTTTCTCCTTTTCTTCTCTTCTCCCTTTCTCTGTTTTCTTTCTCCCTCTCCTTCTCTTCCTTCTCCTTTTCCCTCCTTTCCTTCCTCTCCTTTTTGTCTTTTTTCCTTTCTTTCTCCTTAGGTTTCTCTTTTTCCTAAAAGAGTTTTTCCCAAAGCATTGGTGCCAACCAGGGCAGCAGGGTGGGGCCCCTGGCTGTGGGGGGGAGGGGTGGAACAGGGCCAGAGCCACCTCTTTTGCGAACAGCCCCAGAGGGGCTAGTGCTGCTTTCACCTTATCTTCTCCACCTTTATCTTTTACTTTCTCTTTTTCTCTTTATCTTTCTTACCTTTTTCTCCATCTTAATCTTTGTGTTTCTCTTTCTCCTTCCTCACAATTGCATCTTTCTTTCTTTCCTTCTTTTTTTTTTGAGACAGAGCCTCAAGTTATTGCCCTAGGTAGAGTACTGTGGTGGCACAGCTCACAGCAACCTGGAGCTCCTGGGCTCAAGCAATTCTCCTGCCTCCGCCTCCCAAGTAGCTGGGACTACAGGCACCCGCCACAACACCCAGCTGTTCTTTGGTTGTAGCCGTCATTGTTGTTTGGTGGGACTGGGCTGGATTCGAACCCACCAGTTCAGGTGTATGTGGCTGGCGCCTTAGCTGCTTGAGCCACAGATGCCGAGCCACAATTGCATCTTTCAATCTCACTTTTGGATCAACATTTTTAAATTCCATTATTTTAAACTGGGAGGGCTCTGAGTCCTCATCTTTCAGAAACTCCTTCCGTGGATACTTTGTTTCCTTGCCAGCTTCCTTTTCTTTCTCTTTACTTTATTTTCCTTGTCTTTGCTTTTATCCTTGTTTTTGTCTTTTCCCCTCTCCCTGTCTCTGCTTTTCTTTCTTTTCCATTTTAGTCTTCAGTTCCTTTTTCAATTTTTTCTTCGCCTCTACTGACAAAGGCAGCTTAGATTTTTCTTCATACACCTTGTGGAGAGGCTTGGGAGTGGGAGAGGACACAGAAGCAGAAGAGATATAAAGAAAGTTGGGAGGCATATTTGAAGGCATGCTTTCCACAGAACCTCATTAGTTGAGGAATCCATTGCCCTGGGGTTATCAGACTTGGAAGTTCCACCCCAAAGAGGCAGGGGAGTGGATCTTCACTTTGTGAAATTGTTTGAGTAAGTGGAGGCTTTTGGAGTGGTGTGCTCCAAACCTGAAATTCTTTGGGAGTTGGTAAAAACGCCTCCTTCGAATTCTGATCCAGAGGAGAATTCAAAAGTATCTGGCTTTCCTTCAGCACAGGCACCTGCAATCACAGCATTGATAGAGTTGTGGATCATTTTATCTGTCGCCCCAAACTCTTACGGCTGATCCTCGATGCTCAGCTTCCTGGGATCAGGAGCTGTTTGTGTCTGCTTCACCTGGACTGCCTCTCCACTGACATTTTCACTTATTGCATCTAAAGGAGTCCTGGTTGGTGTTTCTGGTCTGATGGGTACCTGAGGAATATGCGTTTTAACTTTGGGGTTCTTGGGATTCTTGCGGCTCTTAGACTGTCCCAGTAGTTTCTTCTGTTTAGACATCATTTTTGGTGGCCAAATAGGACTTCCAACCATTGTTGGTGATTCAGTCTTCTGTCCTGGAGAAGTAGTTTTAGTCTTTGTTTTGTTGTAACCCATACAGCTGAGAAAGTCAGACCCCACTTATGATGCAATTAATCAATAAGAATTTATTGATAATTTGATACACCTGCAGGTGCACCTGCAGGGGACTGTTGTTGTGGCCAACAAGCAGCCCCAAATGGTAAATCAGAGGGGTTTATATACTGTAAATATTGCTGGAGCAAGCTTGTACAGAAGCTAAATCATTGCAGTTAGCATAGCTCAGCACAACTCAGCATAACTCAGGGGTCACAAGGCAGGGGTACATACATTGGCTCATAAAGGGTTACACAACTCAGGGTGGGGGTACATGCTGACTTAGCTCATATTACCTCATGGGTCACAAGGTACATTAACTTATGGATCACAAGATGGGGGTCACATAGTTCAACATAAGTTGATAAAGTTTCCAAGGATCTCAGGACTTTCCACCAAGGGCTTTCTCTGGCATCAACCCCTCCCTTCCTCTTTTCCTTATCTTTAAGCTTCTCCACCCTTGAGGGGGCTGGGACTAAAAGGCTTAGAAGAGGTTTCCTTTTCAAAAGTAGGGGGTTTGTTCTCCACTGGTCTTAGCAGGGAATCAAGGGGGTCTAAATCACAGTTTTAGGTGTAAAAGACTTGGTTTCTAATGGTTTTATAGTTGGCAACTGTGATTTTGCAACTACAGTCAACAGGTGGCTCTGGGGACGCAGGGTCAAGGTCTGTGCTGTCCTGCACATGCTCTGGAGGGAACATGGGTGGGACCTTTTGCGTATTTATTGAGCCAAGGGATTCTCAAGCTTCCAATAACACATCTAGGCTGTCCCTTTCTGTACTCAGCAGTCAGGATGGCTTCGTGGCAGGAATTTCTTCAGCTTCAGGGCTGTCCAGTGGTCCCTTGCCCAGGAAATTCTCATCATTCATAATTTCTTCCTCCTCCAGTTCATCACCCTCTTCCAAGGGAACCTGCCTGGCTTCTGCTGAGATGCCCGCATCCTCCTCTTCTTCCTTTTCCCGAGAAGACACAATGGGTGGCACGTAATCAGGGGTGTGTTCTTTTCTTTCTTCTGCACCTTTACTTCCAGGTTGAGGAAACTGAAGTACATTGTTCTTGCTAACAGGAAATGAAGAGATTCAATGTGGAAAGTGACAGGTTCAATATTGTGAATATAATCTTCTAGTTCATGCAGACTAACCCCATAAGTTGGAAAGCTTCACCAATGTCATCCAAAGTTGGGTCTGTTTGGCCATGGAGCTCAGAGTGCCGATGGCAGTCACGGTCCGGCTGCTGCAGATAGCAGGGCAGCATGTTCATGAGGAAGTGGTAGGCGCTGAGCTGCACCAAGTCCCAGCCCAGACCCTGGCAGATCTGCACCACGGAGACCCTCAACAACAACCTGGAGTAATTCTCACACATCCTGCTGCCACCTCTCTCCAGCCCCACCACCGCCTGACCTTAGCAGCGCCTCCCCCACCCCCATTCAACCAATAGGGCCCCAGTGATGAGGACATTGTCTCCCAGGCAACCAGCTCACCACAAAGGCTGCTCCTGTCCCGGGGTGTAGAGCCACAGCCTGGGGCAACCTTTCTGCTGTGCATTCCAGCACAGAACAAAGCCCCAGACCCTAGCCCTGCTGGCCTTATATAGATTTGCCCCTCCCACCCTGGCCCAGGGCCATGAGCAATGGCCTCATGTTTGACCTGGGCTGCCCCTGTCCATGAGTTAGCTGGACACAGGCCAACAGGAAGACCCACAGTGTGTGCTGTGTCTCAGGATCCTGCTGAGAAAGCCACGTTCCATCTCCTGTTAGACACCTTTGAAGAAATGCTTTAGGATCTTGATCCCACCTGTTAAAAGTTTCTGTCCACAGCTCTGCTCTGGTCTTCAGCTGATCCCAGCACCAATGGAATGGAAAGGCTGCTCCACTTTAATTTTTCAGTCGGAATTGTGCAGGCTGACCCCACTGATAACATCTGAGTGTTGGCTGTTTTGTGTGCTGTGACTCATCATCAGTCATCTTCAATCAGGGCACAGACCTGATGCAAGTTATCAGGTTACATGCCTTGTGGGGAAGCTGTGATAAACTCATCAGGAGGAGATGAGAGCTCTAAGAGATTTTTTTCACTCCTCTTCAGGATGAAGAATGTATCAGTTATCTCCAAGATTAATGGCTGAAGTTTTCATGAATCCATTTAAGGGAGCTAAAGGGCATCTTTGAAAAGAGCCCCAGGGCAGAAAACAGAAAACCTCTGCAACCCTCAGGGCTTCAGTTTCCTTTCTTAAAAACAAAACAGTTAGCTCAGAGCCTATAGCTCAAGCAACTAAGGTGCCAGCCACATACACCTGAGCTGATGGGTTTGAACCCAGCCCGGTCCTGCCAAACAACAATGACAACTACAACCAAAAAATAGCTGGGCATTGTGGCGGGCGCCTGTAGTCCCAGCTACTTGGGAGACTGAGGCAAGAGAATCACTTAAGCCCAGGAGTTGGAAGTTGCTGTGAACTGTGATGCCACGGCACTCTACCCAGGGTGACAACTTGAGAATCTGTCTCAAAATAAATAAATAAATAAATAAATAAATAAATAAAAACAATTGAAATTGATGATGACACATATTATTTTGCTTCCATGTTATATAAAAATTTAATAATTTCGCATCTAAAATTAGGCATGACAATATTAAGGTACTCAAGAAAATGAAACATGGCCAGTTCAGCCTCAGGTACTGGTGGAAAACAAGCTAACGCTGGTGTGGGAAAGGACACAGAAGTCCCTGAGGTGACCCATGGCCCTAGCAGAGAGCTTGATGTGATTCTTCAGCCATTGAGGGATCTCCTAAAAAGTAAGTGTTCTAGCATTTTGATGTTGTTATTTCAGAGATAACCTGGATGCTGATGAGTTTTTGAGGAACACTTATTCCCACATAATCACAGCTTCATCATGCTATTGCCAATCACTTTGAGGAAATTGTCACAAGTATGGTGTTTTTCTTAGATGACTAGGCAAGCTATGTAGAAATGCTCATTCTATGATGATATATTTATGGCGTCTTTGTGAGGTCACTGCAATACAAGAATCATAAAAAAAATGTTAAGGAATTACATTGTATCCTTTATCGTCTCTAATAACTATTAAAAATAATTGAAATTGAAATTCAGCTCAGTGCCCATAGCACAGTGGTTAAGGCACTAGCCACATACACCAAGGCTGGCAGGTTAAAACCCAGCCTCAGACAGCAAAGCAACAATGATAACTGCAACAAAAATATAACTGGGCACTGTGGTGGGCTCCTGTCCTCCCAACTACTTGGGAGGCTGAGGCAAGAGAATCACTTAAGCCCAAGAGTTGGAGGTTGCTGTGAGCTGTGATGCTACAGCACTCTACTGAGGGCAACATAGTGAGACTCTGTCTCAAAATAATAATAATAATTGAAATTACTTTAAAATATTTCCACCCCTACACAATGAACTTTTGAAAAAATAATTTTATAGTGCTTAGGTGGTACCTGTGGCTCAGTCATAGGGCACCAGCCTCATATACCGAGGGTGGTGGGTTCAAAACCGGCCCCGGCCAAACTGCCACAAAAAAATAACCAGGCGTCATGGCAGGTACCTGTAGTCCCAGCTACTTGGGAGGCTGAGGCAAGAGAATCCCCTAAGCCCAATAACTGGAGGTTGCTGTGAGCTGTGATGCCACTGTACTCTACCAAGGGTGACAAAGTGAGACCCTGTCTCAAAAAAAAAAAATTATAGTTCTTGAAGTAGATCAGTAAATTCTGGTCAATACTAAAGAGAGCGAGTTTGCCCTACATGAGCAGCCACAAAACGGGATACCAAATGCTGCCTGAATCAATGAGGCCACACATAGTACAGCTTTGTAACTGTAATTAATTTCTCAGAGAAGTAAATCAAAACAAAATTATTTGCCAAAGCCACATACTAGATATTCAAAAAATATCTAGTGGTTTTCTAATACTGATGCTTCAATTTGTAAAGATGTTCAGTTTACCTATTTAAAAACTCCTAAATTTTAGAGCTTAAGGTAAAAAAAAAACTCACATAACAATATGTAACTGGATCTAATCTATTTCATTACATTTTTTACTTATGGGAAAACCCAAGAGATTTATGAAATCTACCTAAGAGCTTAACCAGACACCCAATGTTTAGTCTCTGGTATATATCATAGAGTTCTGTAATTCCCAGCTGGTTACAATAAAAATAAAAGTTAAAAACTTGGGGGTTTATTTTTACTTAAAGAATGAAATATTTTATTTAAAATAAGTAAACAGAAAGCTAATTTAGGGAGACAGTGTGATATTCCTAAAGCAAATGTGAATTTCATTCAGTTTGGAAATACATGCATAATAATAAACTGTAACGTGAAAAATACATGTTTCTTGCTTTGCAGAAACCGTGCCGGTACATCTCTCAGCTCAGGGCTATGTCTTGCTTTCTTTTCTTGCCTTTCAGGTATTCTGAAATTTACCTTTCACATGGCCACCCTCAGTTTTCTTTAAACTTCAACTTCTAGAACTGACTTGGAAGTTTTCTTTCATCCTGCCCAAGATATGAAGACATAACGTAGTTTGCTTTCTTAAGAATTTTCCAGGGTGGCGCCTGTGACTAACTGGGTAGGGTGCTGGCCCCACATACTGAGGGTGGCAGATTCGAGCCTGGCCTGGCCAAACTGCAACAAAAAATATCCAGGCATTGTGGCAGGCACCTGTAGTCCCAGCTACTTGGGAGGCTGAGGCAAAAGAATCACGTAAGCCCAGGAGTTGGTGGTTGTTGTGAGCTATGATGCTACAGCACTCTACCAAGGGTGATAAAGTGATACTCTGTCTCAAAAAAAAAAAAAAAAAAGGATTTTCCATGTTGCTCAGTGAACAATTACCTAGCTACCATTTAAGTTTTACTGAATACCTCTGAAGTGGATACTTTTGAAGGAGTTTCTATATTGTGCCAAATTTCCATTTTATAGGATTGCTTTGCTGAAATACTTATTGTCCCTAATTTATCCATACCAGAGTATAAATGACCATAATTAAGTTAAATTATTACCTCTCTAAAGAGATTTACAAATTGATGGGTGGAGGACTTATTCGCTTTTTAACAGTATTTAAAAACCTATACTAAATGTTATGCTGGGATAGTTTTTAGAAGCTGTATATAGAATACAAGTTCTGTGAAATAACATACAAAATATTATAAGACACTTAAAATTGTTTCCCCGTGGTCAAGTTAGTTGGGAGAGACTGTGTTAAACAAGATTTAAAAGACATCTTCATCAAGAGCTTCTCAGATTCCTTCTGCACCCACCTCCCAACCTACTGAATCTGTCACCACATACGGAAAGTGGGAATCAGAACATTCAACCAAAAATTAAAAGATGAAAACATAATGGTCAAGAATTAAGAGAGTTGCAGACCTTCCCACATTTATGTAGAAGAAATTATAAGAATTGTGAGAATAGTGGGCAGAAAATAATGAATTAAGAAAAAAAAATATGTAGATCTTCAGCTTGAAACAGATTTGCCTTTAGCTACTTCATGATGAGATTTCCAAAATACCAAGACTAAAAGGGAGGAAAAAAATCCCCAAAGCATTCTGAGAGAAGATAGCAGATTCATTATGATAACATAGAATTGTGCAAAAAATCCAAGTAACAATAATTTGAACTTCTGGAAGTAAAGGATTTGGAAATTAGATTTCTATTCCTGATCAACATTCATTCAAGGGTGAGGGACATTTTCAGACCTTCAAAGACTCAAAAAAATTTGACTCCTACAAACCTCTATGAAAAAAAATGAATTCTCAGATCACCAGGCTTGTACGAAAGGTCTTTATTGGTGCGGGGGAGGGGGGGGGAAGAGGCTGCAGAGCAGCACTGAAGAGGAGAGAGTGGGGAAGAGAAGAGAGAGAGAGTAGAGAAGACCCAGGGGGAAGAGAAGGAAGGCAGAAAGCAGAAAGACACAGGGAGGCGGGAGAGAGAGAGAAATGGGTGGGGGACATATTCTTATATAGGGGAGTTTTAGAATGGTGACAGGCTGGTGGGATTAACCAATAAGGAGTTATTCCTCCAGAGGAAAGAGCCATTAGGGGCGGGCAGTGGGAAATTGGAACAGGGTGATGAGGTAAGCAGGTCACTCCCTGTGCTAGGGAGGAGTCGTAAGTTTAAGGGTAGGAAGAGGCTTTTTTAGGGGAAGGGGCTTTCTGAGGCAATAATCTAACAATAAATCTAAGAGAAATGTAGAAGAAAAAGAAGTAAACAGAAAAACTACTAAACTACATACTTAAGGGTAATAGTTGATTGTTTACATGAATGTATAAACAATAATCTAGAAGTAAAAGTGTGATAGGTTAAAAAACTGAAAAAAGGAGCAGATCAGAACACTCAAAACCAAAATGTAACCAAGGTGGCATTGTTTATTTCGACACTTGGGTGCAAGTAGGCTAAGATCTAAAGAATGTTTGGGGTAGGGTTAGGGAGGAAGGCCAGTCTTATATAGTGGGCTGAGAGGGAGCTGTTTCTATCAAGGACCACCAAACTGTTGTTCTCATCAAAACATCAAAGATGTTATCTCATTATCGAGACTCTCCTGGCAGGTTCTTCTTGTCAGAGTGTCAGCATATTTCAATGGGGTGTGTCTGTAATTAGGCAGTGCCAGGATAAGCCTGCAGCCTGTCTCTCTTATCTGAGTTATGTCCACTTGTAACAAAGTCTCACAGAGCGGCTTTTCAAGATAGGGTTAGTTTGGCCAATCTAGCATTCCCCATTATTTGTTTGTTGTTTTGGGAATTGGGTGTTGTCCTCATAAACCACTTTCTGCATGACTTAGAGGCAGTGTGGAAGCCTAAAGGGAAGTACTGTTAGGGTGTGGGTCATATCTGAGGCGAGCTCACCAGAGAAATAATTCTCCTAAGGATTTGTTAGTGATGGCCTGTTTGTGATTTTGTAAAATTTTGGTTATTAGGTGAAAGAGGCAGGGAGCAAATAGTAAAATAAGAAAAAAGGTTCTTATGGGTCTTATAAAATGTAAGAACCAGGTTAGTTTTGGGAGGGCTGATTGCACAGCTGACCAAATGGAGTCTTCTATCTCTTGCTGGCTGAACTGCCTGAGCTAGGCAGCATTTTCTAATATTCTCTGGGTCCTCTTTGAATTTGGCCCATCTTCTTTTTCTTTGATGTAAAAGAAGTGAGAGGTGTTAACTAAAGCTCGCACTTCTCCTTCCTTTGTTAGGAGATGGTCTAAAGCCATTTTATTGTCTGCGGTCATGCACACCAGGGAATTTACAGAGGGAGTTAAAATTTGCTATGAGCTATGATGCCATGGTACTCTATCAAGGGTGACAAAATGGGAATCTGTCTCCAAAAAAAGGAAAAAAAAGTTTACAATTTTCTCCTGTGTCCTGGATTTGGTGGTATGTTTTTAGGGAGGGGTCTGTAAGGTTTTTGAGGTAGTGTATTGAAATAGTTTGCTGGGATTTGTTGAAGTAGGGATGTGGTTCCTGGTTGCAGTGGATGACAAAGCCAATGACTCTGTTTAAGGTTGTTAAAAGTAACCTTTTGAGAATCCAAGTGATTGAATACATGGAGTTGTCAGCCCAGGGTGAAATGGATATTGTAGTAAGGCACAAAACTATAGGGAATATGATGACAAGCGTGACTAAGTAATTTTTCCTGAGCATTTCTATGGTGGAGGTTAGTCTGTGTCATATGGTGGTGTTAGAGCTTGTGTAGAGGGACCAGAAAAGTATCCTTCAGTGTCTGTCAGACGGCTGATTAATTCCCAGGGGTGGTCAAAGTCACCCTGTGAAAAGAAATGTGAGGATGAGGTGCTTTAAGGGAGGTGGACCTGAGGATAGTACAAAGATTATTTGTGTTACAAGGGATAGGGATCTAGTGTTTTTGCAAATTTGACAAAGGGGGTTGATTATGTTATTTTACATTCAGCAGAAAAGTTCACTGGTATTTTTGCTTCATCTTGTTTGCATTTCCAGAGGGCTAGGAAAAAGATTGCCAATATAAGGAGTATGCAGACCCAGGCTGCCAAGTAGAGGTCATACATTTCCATCAGTCTACACAGCTGTTATTCCAGCTTCTCAGGGGGCTGGGAAAGTCAAACAGAGTTTGGGGGAATTAGTTTGCTTTTCCATTGTTTTCTTGTTCAGGATTTAAATTAGATTTATGTATCCAGTGGGATATGCCAATGACTCTGACTACAGTGGGGTGTTGAGAATGACTGTGTATGGCCTGTCTATCATGGTGTTAGCCTGTTTGGGGGTAAGACTGATTTTTTTATATTTATTTTTTTATCAGTAAGGTTATCAGGTTGGTCCCAGGAAGGGGGTTTATAAGGAGTGGGAAGGCTGGATTGTACATGTTTTCTGAGTTTAGCTCTGGTTTCAATTAGAGTGGGCAGATAATTTCCCAGTGGGCTCGGGTCACCAGGAATGGCTGTTAATAAAAAGGATCTGCTGTACATTATTTCAAATGGACTGTAAAAAGTGGGGGCCCTAGGCGTAGCCCTAATCCTCATGAGTGCAATGGGTAATGGGGTGGTCTAGGGTAGTCTGATTTCTTGGCTTAGTTTAGTCAGATGGGTTTTTATGATAGAGTTCATTTTTCCTACTTTTCCTGAGAATCGAGGCTGGTATAGAATATGTAAATACCAGCGAATACTACGGCCTGTAGAACCTGTTGGGTGACCTTTACTTATAAATGAAGGGCCATTGTCTGACTGAATTGAGACCGGAGACCTAAACAGCGAATGATGTGATTGAGGAAGACTTGGGCAACTTCTGAGACCTTTTCAGAAGTGGTTGGGAAAGCTTCAACCCATCTTGAGAAGGTATCTACTAACACCAATAAGTATTTATGTGGTTTATGGGTAGGCATATACGTGAAATCAATTTGCCAGTCTTGGCCAGGAATGTAATCTCTGGCCTGGTGGGTAGGAAATGAGGGGAGTCCTGGGCCCTGGGGAGAGACTGTGGAGCAGATTTTGTAGTTTCCAGTAGAGAGAAGTTGGGGAAGACTTTTACAAGTGACTATGGGTTTGAGGAATTGAAGGAGAAGGTGATGGCTGATGTGAAATTGATTATGCAAACAAGAGAGATTTGGGGGTTTTGTTTCTCAGGTAGGATATAATGGCCATCTTTAAGACACCAGAGTCTCTATTTTGTTAGGTTTTGCTGTTGGAAAGTCTCTGATGCTGACCATGTGGGAGAGAAATTGGTCAGGGTATAAAATGTATATTTATATTTTAGAACCCTTTTAGGGACTGAAGGTCAACTTTGTTGTTTCCAATTGTGATGAGGCCACCAGAACTTTGATGACCTCTACAATGGATAATGGCAGGGGCTTTTGGTTTCTTTGTAGCCTGTAAAAGCTGATAAATTAAGTTTTGCATTGATTATGGGTAAGCTCTTAGTTGTGATAAAAACCTTGTTCAGCCCATATGGTAGCATGCAAGTGGATGATATGAAAGGCATATTTGGAGTCTATATAAATATTGACAGACAGTCCTTCAACTAGACCTAAGGCTATGAGTTCTGCATTTTGGATATAATGTCTATGGGTAGTGGTTGAGCTTCTATCACATGGGATAAAGAAACAATAGAATATCCCTCATAGCATTGGCCCTCAAGTATGTAGGAGCTGCCCTCAATAAGCTAGATATGATCTGCTTGTTCTACCATAGTTCCAGAAAGATGTAGAAAGGGAGATTGCTGAATCTTTATTATATCTGTACAGCAGTGTGAGACTGAGTCAGTGTGTCTGGGGGATTAATAAAAGAGAAGCAGGATTTAAAGGAGAACATTTTGCCAATGTGATATGTGGGACTCTGAATAGGATTTGGCGTTGTTGTATCTGGGTGGGGGAGAGGGCCTGCATAGATTTGTGAGAAAGGAGGTTGGTTAAACTATGGGAGGAAAAGACAGTGCTGGGTCTACTGAAAGTAATCTGACTTGCAAAGATTAAAACTGGGTTACTGTCAGGGCCCTTAGGCAGGTGGGCCATCCTAGAATGGTGGTGCCAAGTTGTTTGGAGAGATAAATTATTATTTGTAGGGAGGGCCCTTTCCTTTGTCCTTAGAGTCCTGTTGCTGTCCCATTTCTTTCAACAGTGTATACAGAAAATAGCGTGGAGAGATCAGGAAGGCAAAAGTAGGAGCGGAAGTCAGAGCCTGTTGGAATGTTGTTGTTGTAAGACATGTTCTTTAATAAAAACATATAGCAAGGCAATATATCTAAATATGGCCAATGAAAGAAAAATAATTTTTTTTAAAGAGACCTGTATGAAGGTTGTCGACATTGCTCACCTGTGTGCCTATTCATGTTATTAAAAATATATGGAACACCTCACAAATTTGCATGTCATCCTTGCACAGGAGCCATGCTAATCTTCACTGTATAGTTCCAATTTTAGTATATGTGCTGCCCAAGCACTTCTTTTTTTTTTTTTCTTTAGACAGAGCCTCAAGCTGTCACCCTGGGTAGAGAGCTGTGGCATCACAGCTCACAGCAACCTCCAACTCCTGGGCTCAAGTGAGTCTCCTGCCTCAGCCTCCCAAGTAGCTGGGACTACAGGTGCCTGCCACAATGCCTGGCTATTTTTTGGTTGCAGCCATCATTGTTGTTTGGTAGGCCCAGGCTGGATTCGAACCCGCCACCTTAGGTGTATGTGGCTGGTGCCTTAGCCACTTGAGCCACAGGCACTGAGCCTTTCTTGTTTTACTTGAGACAGAGTCTCATTTTATTATCCCCGGTAGACTGCCATGGCATCATAGCTCACAGCAACCTCAAACTCTTGGACTCAAGCAATTCTCTTGCCTCAGCCTCCAGAGTAGGTGGGACTATAGGTACCTGCCACAACACCCAACTATTTTTAGAGACCACTCCTGGCCCCGGTTGGAGTTTTTTGAAGTGAGACTCTCTAGGGGTGGTGGGATCTAATGGTTCAGAGAGATTTCTTTGGGTAACCTCAAGATATAGTTAATTTGGCCAACCTAACGAATCGCGTTTGTGGTCAGGCACAATGGTCATACTCTCAGCACTCTGACAGGCTGAGGCAGGAGGATCACTTGAGCTCAGGAGTTCCAGAGCAGCCTAAGCAAGCATGAGACCCCATCTCAACTAAAAATAGAAAAATTAGCAGGGCATTGTGGTGGGATCCTATAATCCCAGAGACTCAGGAGTCTGAGGCAGAAGGAATTGCTAAAACTCCATAGTTTGAGGTTGCTGAGAGCTAGGCTGATGCCACAACTCTGGCTTGGGCAACAAAAGCAAATAAATGAAAAAATAAAATAAAATAAAATTTCATTGATCTCAATATGGCAGATGATTGAGGGGTGGTAGATAGAAACAAGTAATTTCCCTTACATATCACTGTTATGGACATTTTGATTGGACATTTTGGTATAGGCTGGATGCAGTGGCTCAAACCTCTAATCCTAGCTGTCTGGGAGGCCAAGGTGGGAGGATTGCTTGAGCTTAGGAATTCAAGCAAGAGCAAGATTCCACCTCTACTAAAAGATAAGAAAAATTAGCTGGGCATTGTGGCAGATGCCTGTAGTCCCAGGTACTTAGGAGGCCAAGGTGGGAAGATCTCTGGAACCCAGGAGTTTGAGGTTGCTGTGAACAAGGCTAACACATAGCACTCTAGCCTGGGTGACAGTGAGACTTTGTCTTAAAAAAAAAAAAGAAACCCATCTTTTTTTTCAGTATAATAATAGTACCACTTAAAATGGCAAAATGTTATGTAATGCTTAAAAATAAACCTAAGAAATGTGAAAGATATATACCACCTCTACTGAAAATCACCAAAAAAACCATGTAGAGATAAAAAATTGTACTGTGTCTTTCCAAAGGAAAGTCACTAAAAGAATAAAGATATCAAGTGCTCCTAAATTAAATGATAAATATAGTAAATCTCCACTACAGTTCTAACAAGTTTTGACTACATGTGTTATATAAGTGAGTCAGCGAAGTTTCTGAGTGAATGGATGGGAGCAATATAATTTTGGCAGATATTCTCAAATTGACTTCCATGAACACTGCACTGGGGGAGAAACATTTCTCTAAGACTTGCTTCTCCTCCTATACGTGTTACCAAGCTAAACCACACACATGCACATAATTCTTTGCTAATTCTAATAAAATATAAATTATCTAATTGTGATTTTAATTTTGTTCTTTTCATTATATGTGTTCCAAATGACCGTGACATAATTGCAATGACAAAAATTATTGAAGACATCCCAAATATATATTAATATGTAAACAAGGTAAATAAATTGCGTTATATCCATAAAGTGTAACATAACGGAGCCCTGGATGGGCAGTACATGACTCACTTGAGGAACAGTAAGAACTGTGCATCCGAGTGTGATGAGGGTAGCGTTCCAAATCAGTGGACAGAGAATGAAAATTTAATAAATGGCTTGGGAAGAAATGAGTATGTCTTTGGAAAATATATATAATCTTATGTTCCTACCCTATGTACTACACACACATACAAATTCTTGATCAGCCTGAGCAAGAGCAAGACTCTATCGCTATTAGGAAAAAAAAAAAAAGAAGAAGAAGAAAAAATTAGCCAAACATGATGGCACGTGGCTGTAGTCCCACCCAGCTACTTGAAAGGCTGAGGCAGGAAGATTGCTTGAGCCCAGAAGTTAGAGGTTGCTGTGAGCTGCCGCTGCACTCCAGCCAGGGCAATAAATGAATGAGCAAACAAACAAATTAATTCTAGATAGATTAGGGAATTCAGTGCAGTGGTTTCCTGTTAACGATGGTGGATTGAACACCTTCATTCTCATTGGCTTCTTTCCCAAATCTCAATAAAATGACAGTTACGGGATTTTTTTTGAAGACGTAAACTTACAAAGAGACAACAAAATTTTGCAAAGGTAGAAAGCAGAGTGATGAGTGGAACCTGATTTAGCAGAGCTTGAAAAGCTGAATCTTAAGGCAGCAGTAGGAAGATCCGAGAGGAGTCTGATATACAATCCCAAATCCCCAGAGGCTCAGAAATTGTGAGCACCACAGACCTGCAATAGTGGGGGAGAAGAGTGAGCTATAAACTGGAAAGCTGCTCAGGTCTGCTTAAGGAGCAGTTTGACACACAGGTCCTGCCATTCCTCCTCATGTATGAGAAACTTCTCCTTCTCCCTCTGTCAAAAAACTGGAGGTTTATTTTTAGGACAGGCTAAAGCAAAACTTAGCCAGGTTGGAGGATTCCAGCTAGTTCTAACCAGACATTCATCTTTCTACACCAATGTTGTGGACTCCAGAACCAGGTCCAGGAGAAACCAAACATGTATTCTTAGGTGAATTTGAAGCAACCCAAGAGGACTAATCTAAATACATTAAAAACAGGAATTCCCCCTCACACACACACACACAAAAAACAGCTCATCCCACTGCACAGTGAAGGCCACTGTGCACAAAGCCCTTTCAAATATTAGCAGACAGCCAAGAGTCACAGAATACTTGGAGAAAGCCCCACTGTGGTGAGTGACAGGGATGAAATAAAGAGAAAAGGATGACTGGGAGGGAATAGGCTGTGCAGGAAAAATAATCATCTTGCAAAAATCATTAATATCTTCAGAAATATAAACAAAACAGAAACCTCAGAAATTAGCAACACCAAAGGAGCTGTTTGAAAACAACAAATTTAAAATATGGTATCAAAAAAAGTCACACTAGATTGATATATTTGACAACATTCAAATTAAGAACTTCTGTTTAAAACACATCACCACAAGAGTGAAAAGGCAAGCCACTGAGTAGCAGAAAATACCTACAATTTTATATCCAATGCAATGCTTATCTCCAAAACATATAGAAAACAACAACAAATAAATATGTTAAAAGATGGAAAGCCAATAGAAAATTGGGCAAAACATTTTGAACAAATGTTTTGCAAAAAGAATTTAAATGGGCATGAAAAGGTGTTCAACTTAAGAAAAATGCAAATTAAAGCCACATGGTATGCCAGAATGGCTAAAGCGAAAAACAGATGAACAATCGACACCAAATATTAGTGAGAGTATAAAAGCAACTGAAACCCTGATGCTCTGCTAGGGGGAGTATATATCTCCACATCTGTGAAACCCCTTTTTGGAAAATTGGCCACATTGTCTACTAAGGTTGAGCATATGAATACCCTATGACCAACTAATTCTACTTGTAGGTATATACTCAGCCAAAAGACACAAGCAAGAATGATCACAGCAGCACTATTTATAAAAAGCAGAAACAATTTTCTATATCAATAGTAGAATGGACAAATAAATTGTGGTACATTGTACAATAGAATGCCACTCAGAATAACAAGAAGCAAAAGTATCTTAGTTTGTTTTATGCTGCTATAACAGAATAGCACAGACTGGGTAATTTATAGTGAAAAGAAATTTATTTGGCTCCGTGTCTATGGCTCAAGCGACTAGGGCACCAGACACATACACCAGAGCTGACAGGTTTGAATCCAGCCCTGGCCTGCCCAACAACAATGACGACTACAACCAAAAAATAGCTGGGCATCATGGCAGACACTTGTAGTCCCAGCTAATTTGGAGGCTAAGGCAAGAGAATTGCTTAAGCCCAAGAGTTTGAGGTTGCTGTGAGCTGTGACATCACAGCACTTTACTGAGGTGACATAATGGAATTCTGTCTCCAAAAAAAAAAGAAAGAAAGAAACTTAATTGAGTCATAGTTCTGGAGGCTGGGAAGTCCAAGATGAGAAGACTACATCTGGTGAGGGCTTTTTGATGCATCATAACATGATGAAAGGCAGGACATGGGGAGAGAGTGCGCAGGAGAGAGAGGAACTAAGGAAGAGAACCAAATTCAGAAACCCACCCTTTATCAGAAACCCAGTCCCACAATAGCTAACCCCCTCCCATGAAAACAACATAAATTTATTCATGAGAACAAGGCCTAATCACCTGTAGAGATCCCACCTCCCAACACTGTTGATTAAGTTTTCAGCACCTAAAATGTTGGAGGCACATTCAAAGCACAGCAGTAAGATAAATGAGTTTTATAAAGACAGTGTTGAGTAAAAGAAACCAGGTATAAAAGAATATGATTCTGTGTGATCCCACTTGTACGAAGTTAGAAAACAGGTAAAATAAATTTATAATGTTAACAATAAGGATAGCTGTTTCCCTAGGGCAGGGTAGTAACTGAGTGACTTAACAGAAGGGGCATCTGGCAATGTTCTCTTTCTAGAACTGGGTTTTAACTGCTGAGTGTTTTTACTTTGTGAAAATTCATAGAGTTCATGCATGTGAAAATTCATACATGTGATTTGTTCACTTTCCTATTTGGATAAAATACATCACTTGAACAGTTACTTCATAAAAAATACACTAGAAATATTGGAAGAGGGCACTCACTTGGAAAGTAGAACACAATGATCATAGATTTAAAATACAGGAAAGGTGATTTTTTTTTTTAATTAGAAGACATTCAGAAGGCTTCCAATAAAGTAAGTTTCTGAGAGAGTGCATTGAAAATAATGGCAGCAAGGGGCATCAGAAACTAATTCAAGAAAATATATCTAAAAAACTTGAGTTGCCAAATTTAAAAGATTCAACAAGTGTGGAGCACATGAAATTGGAATTGTCCTCCATGAAACACAACATTATTAAATGCCAGAACCCTGGGGAAATGAAGATGATTTTTACAAGTTTCCTCAGAAAATAGTAGGTCAAATACAAAGACTAGGACTCCAAATGGCTTTGATATTCTCAATAGCAGCAGTGAAAGCTAATGGACAATGAAGGAATGTCTTCAACATTCTGAATCTAATAAAAACATATATAAACATGAAGTGTTCGGAAACATACTTTCTACTAAATTGCTTCAGGAAACCGAGAGGATGTCATTCACCAAAATAGTTGAATAAAACAGGAAAGAATGTGACTTATCCTTCAGGAAACAGTGAGTTCCAACAAAAGAAAGGTGAAGGGAATCCCCAGGGTAGTGGCGGGAAGATTCCAGGATGCCAGCTGTAAGCAAGCCAGGAATATATTTTCAGGAAGATGATATTGTTACTAGTCTTCAGATGGAGGTTTTTCTAATTTCTTGGTGATCAGAGGGAAAAGAATTTCAGAACGCATCATGTAAGCCAAGCAAAGGACAGCTTTTTATTAAAAGCAAAAGTACACTCTCAGGTAAGACAGTGAGCAGGCTCCGAAGAGCAGTTGTCCTGGGAGGAAGAGGTTTTCCATCTTCTGTAATTTTACTATTTCAGCGGAGGAATATTCAAGGCCAAGGTGTTGGCTTTTATTAAGAATTTCGGTAGCAATTCCTAGAATTGGGTTCCCTCCCATTTTCATACTCTATGGTTGTTTTGGAACTGCCATGATGATTTCAAGGGTGGAACAATTTTAAAACTGCAATATAAATAATATCATAATTAGCCAAAGTTAATGTAAGGTGACAGAAATACTTGATAAACCAGGGGAAGCCAATTCTTGCCTACAGTTACAGCTCCTCTAGTTACCTTCCGCTTGAGGGTTGTCTCCTTTGACACCCACACCCACTCTGCAAATCCCCATCTCAGCCCTGTCTCCCAGTCTCTTGCTCTAACGATATTGTACTAATGTGTTTGAACACATTGAGAGAAAATATTCAGAACCAAAGTAAAACTCAAAATTAGTAAGTGATGAATATATAGAAAAATAAGCAAACAACAAAAGATTATAGTTAACTGGAGAAAAAATATGCTTAACATATTACCCTGAACAAGTCACTCGACCTCCCTAGTTCTTGTGTGTCAAAACAGGATTATTATAGAACAGTCTTATAAAAGTTTTGTGAAAATTGAAGTCCTTGGAATTTTTCCTGGCCCATAAAAAGCATCATTGAGGGCTCTGTTATTATTGTCATTACTGCCACCACCAAGGTGATGCCCTAACTCCATCCATTTTGAGCAAGTGAACCAGACTTACTCCATTTTGTTAAGAGCTTGCAGATCCCCCCACTTTTTGTAACCACAATAGCCCCTTGAGCAAGCAGCGACCCTGCAAAAACAAGAAGTAGAAAGTTTAGCTGAGAGCTGCAAAATCCTGTGACAGCTCAAAAATCTTGTGAAACCACAATCCTGTCCTAAGTCTGTGTGTATCCTCCAGTTCCCCTTATACGCTCCCCCACCCTATAGCTGTAACCTTGCAGATGTTAGCTTCTGTAAAATTCCACTTTCGCCAGGACTTCCCATCCTCTGCTTGAAGTGCCATATAAAAACCTTGTACCCCCACTTCAAAGGGGTCAAGAGACGTGGTGTGAGGCAGCTCTTTTTTTTTTTTTTTTTTTTTTTGCAGTTTTTGAGGGGTTGGGTTTGAACCTGCCACCTCTGGTATATGGGGCCAGTGTCCAACTCCTTGAGCCACAGGTGCCACCCATGTGCCAGCTCTTGACTGGCCAGTCTAATAAAGGACCCTTGCTTAGTTCGGACTCATGAGCTGATGTTTCTCTACAATTCCACTCTCGACAGGTACCATACTACCACCACCACCACCAGAGACAATCTTTGCTACATCATCATACAGTCAATAGTTCAGCTGTAAAGGTGCAACTGTAATAGAAACACTACTGAGTTTTAAAAAGAAAAAGGTTCTATTTAATTAGATTAGAAGAAAATGAAGACAGAAGTTGCTTATGAGAGCAGTAAAGGGAAAGAGATAAGTTATCCTCCATATTGAGAAGTCTTAGACTGAAAAAAAATCAAGAAATAATAATATAGGCATCTTTGTTTGAGATATGAAGGGAGATACCAAAAGATTAGTTAACATGGTTGAAAGAGCTGCTTTGTTAGAGTGGGAAGTAGGAGAGCAGACACAGGGAACTTGTTACTCTTTGTTTTTGTTTCTTCCTCCAGGGTAACAAAGAGAGATCTTATTTAGGAAGAACAAAGAGAAAGTTCAGAGCACTTCCAAAAAGAATTGGAAGTGGGTCTTTCTCATGAAGGAGAAAAAAGGAGAGAGAAGGAAAAGCAAAGGTCTGCAGCAGCATAAATATTCGCTTTTGAAATTGATTTCCAGTCTTTCATTGGCTTCTCTGTGCCTCCAGGAAGTATTGCCCTTTTCTATTGGTCACTAATTATCTCTTTCTATTCAGGGTAAAAAAGAGAGATTTTATTTAGGAAGAACAAAAGAAAGTTTAGAGTATTTCCAAAGAGAGCTGGAATTGGGTCCTTCTCATGAAGGAGAAAAGTTGAGAGAGACCAACTTGTTACTCTTTGTAACAATCTTTGTCAATTAGGTGCATGTGTAAATGAATATTTTAAATTAAAACCAAATTTTTCTTCAAAAAATAAATCTGTAGGCCATACTGCATCACTGGATAATTCTACTAAAAATTAAAGGAAGAATCAACATTACCCATATATAATCTCTTCCAGAAAATATAAGAAGTGTGAATATTTCCTACCTCATTCTGTGAAAGCAGTATTACATGATACAAAACCAAAGAAATAAAAAAAGAAAACTACAGATTAACATCCCTCATGAACATAGACATAAAAAGCCTTAAACAAATACCAGTTTGTTTAAGTAGAATAGAACTTAGCAATTTATAAAAATAATTACATACCATAACCAAATCATGTTTATCCCAGGGCCAAAAAGTTGATTCCATAGTTAAGAATTGGTCAGTATAATTCAGAACAAGTAGATGATTCACATAATCATATCAACTGATGCAGTAAAGCATTTGACAAAAGGTATTTATTTATTTTAATACATTTTCTTGTCCATAAAGTTCGTATGCAATTTACTATGTTAAATTTTTTTATTTGTTTTTGTTTAGCAGGCCTGGCCAGGGGTCAAACTGTGCTCTAACCATTGAACAACGAGCCACTAGCCCAATGTTAAACTATTTAATTTTTATTTATTGTTATTATTTATTTATTTTTCAGACAGAGTCTTACTATGTCACCCTCAGTAGAGTGCTATGGTGTCACAGCTCTCAGCAACCTCAAATTCTTGGGCTTAAGTAATTCACTTGCCTCAGCCTCCCAAGTAGCTGGGACTACAGGTGCCTGCCACACGCCCAGCTATTTTTTGTTGCAGTTGTCATTTTGTTTTGCAGGCCCAGGCCAGATTTGAACCCACCAGCCTCAGTGTATGTGGCTGGTGCCCTAACCACTGTACTACAGGCGCCAAGCCTATGTTAAACTATTTTAAATTGCTCATAAACTTTATATCAACCCTGCATATCTTTCCAGAATACAAAATGATGTTATAAGATGTATGCTATCTTATATCTGAATAGAAAGAGGCAATCAATGACCAATAGACAAGACCAGAGAAGCCAAGGAAAGACTTGAAATCTGTTTCAAACAGAGAATATTTAGACTGCTGCAGACCTTTGTATCTCCATCTCTCTCACCTTTACTCCTTCGGGAGAAGAACACACCCCAACTCTCTTTGGAAGTGCTCTAAACTTTCTCTTTATTCTTCCTAAATAAGATATACACAAGTTATAAGATATATATGTGTGTGTATGTGTATGTATGTGTGTGTGTGTGTGTGTGTAGTATAACATCATTTTTCACAGTTTCTTTATCCATTCATCTGTTGGTGGGCACCTAAGTAGTTTCCATGCCTTGCTATTGAAAATAGTGTTGGCATAAACAGGAGTGCAGACATCTTTACGAGGTGGTGATTTTATTTCCTTTGGGTATATACTTAAAGAGGAATTACTGGTTTGCTTTTGACAAAATTCAACCCTCTATCACAATTAAAAAAACAAAAAACCTCCTCAGAAAGTAGAAATAAGGGGAACTTCCTCAATCTGATAGAGAATACCTGCAAAAACAACTTACATAAAGGTGAAAGACTGAAGACTCTCCCCCTGAACTCAGGTGCAAGGCAAGGATGCCCATTCTCACCACTGCTGTTTAACATAGTTCTGGAAGTTCTAACCAGTGTAAAAGGCAACAAAAGGAAACAAAAGACATTTCGTTATAATCTTTTCTCCTTACTTGTGATAGTTACATTTCATAAAGTCTCAACAAACACAAACCAGCAAAAGCTGAATCATTGCTTTAAGGGTAATCCAGAGTTAGGTTCCTAATACAGGGTTAGGCTTCCGGTCATAACATTTTCATCAACCAAAATGCTACTTGCATTGCAGAGGGTTGTTTGCCAATGTTCTTATAAAAGAAGTTTGTCTCATTAACATTGAAAATTTGCTCTTCCAAATAACCCTTTTATATATATATAACACTTAGCAGGTGTGCTTAAAATTCTTCCACAGTCTCCCTATATACAGAACCTGCCTTGGCTGTGAGTTTAACATTTGTCACACCATATTGTCTTTTGAAGCATGTGAGCCTGCCAGTACTAGCCAAGAAAGGTTTAACATTTTCCTGACCTGGGTAATGTGACCCCAAATTCCCTTGACTTTCATCCTCTCCCCAATGCTGTCTGCTGTGATTTGGGGATGGAGATTTTATGGGTTTTTATTTCCAGTCATCAAGTAATGAATCTACAAATTTAGCCACTTTTCTGTCTTTGCCATAGTTTCATCATGCATTATAGATGTTACTTTAGCATTTTCTGGAGCAGTCTCAAGTGCAGATTGGCGAATTTCCTCTTCCTTTTTCTGATGAACCATATTTTTGATTCATTAACATTGAACTCACAACCAACAGCACTATATATAACTCATGCCTGAAGAGAGCTTATCTAACATATGAATTTTCTCCATAAGGCACATCACAGCCTTCTTCCCCTTAGCAACACTAGATAGCACTTCAGCACTATGCTAGGGGCCCATTTTAAAGAGTGACATCACCAAGAAAAAGCAAAAATGTCCACCAATGAGTCCCCCTCTACTCCAAAGGTAACAGTATATATCCCAGTGAATTGTCAAGGGCTGAAGACACTCCTGCAGCTTGAAAAGGCAAATGCTTTGTCCCTGACCTTGCTGGAGTTACTCCCCATGCTAAAAATACACAGCAATTCAAGAGGAAACAATGTGCCTCAATTTTTTTTTTTTTTTTGAGACAATCTCACCCTGCCACTCTGGGTAGAGTGCCATGGCGTCATAGCTCACAGCAACCTAAAACTCCTGGGCTTCAGCAATCCTCTTGCGTCAGCTTCCTGAATAGCTGGTAGTACAGGCATCTGCCACCATACCCGGCGAGTTTTCCTATTTTTAGTAGATAAGGGATCTCGCTCTTGCTGAGGCTGATCTGGAACTGCTAAGCTCAAGAAATCCAACTGGTGCGGCACCTATGGCTCAAGTGAGTAGGGTGCTGGCTCATATACTAAGGGTGGGGGGTTCCAACCCAGCCCCAGACAAACTGCAACAAAAAATATCTGGGCGTTGTGGCGGGTGCCTGTAGTCCCAGCTACTCAGGAGGCTGAGGCAAGAGAATCACCTAAGCCCAAGAACTGAAGGTTGCTGGAGCTGTGACACCACAGCACTCCACTGAGGGTGACAAAGTGAGACTCTGTCTCAAATAAAAAAGAGAGAGAGAGAGAGAGAAATCCAACTGCATCAGACTCCCAGAGTGCTGGGATTATAGGTATGAGTCACTGTGCCTGGCCTCTTTGGTTTTTTTTTTTTTTAATCGTTTAATGTTTTGTAGAAACCAAGGAAAGAATTTCACTAGACACAGTGGCCTTTATTTTTTTATTTTTTGAGAGAGAACGAAAGAGTCTTAAGCTGTTGCCCTGAGTAGAGTGCTATGACATCACAACTCACAGCAACCTCAAACTCTTGGCCTTAAGTGATTCTCTTGCCTCAGCCTCCTGAGTAGCTGGGACAACAGGCACCCGCCACAACACCCGGCTATTTTTTGTTGTTGTCATTGTTGTTTTAGCTGGCCCCGGGCTGGGTTTGAACCCGCCAGCCTCTGTGTATGTGGCTGGTGCCCTACCTACTGAGCTACAGGTACCACCACAGTGGCCTTTAGATAAAGTATGTAGTAATGATGCATTTGCCTTGAGGTGGAAGGGAAGCAAAATTCACCATCAGAAAGCAGTGAGCAGGTGAGGGTGCAGGAAAATGCATGCTCTAGAAGTGCATTTTTGAATCCATGAGTTGCTTTGGTCCATAGGTATCTCCTGAGCCTCCGTGAATATGATCTGCCTAGAGAGGAGTTGTGAACATAGGTGGGCCATTCTTCCCTTCAGCAAACTCAGACCAGGGGAAGGGACACACCAAGTAACACAGGCTACACTGCTGGCTTGGGAAGAGCCAAACATTTCTCAAGGAGAACAGAAGAACAACCTGATTATGGTAGGGGAGTGAGGCTGCATTCCCACAGGGGATAGAGTTTCAGTCAGCTAGTAGCATATCTAGACCTCAAGGTGGGGAAGAAAGGCCTCCCAGGGATAGAGGGGTATTTACTGGCTTACAAAGACAAAGACTGAGGGTAGATTCGAACAGATGCAGCTTCACCCAGAGTCTGAATTGTGAACGTGATTATTCCTTTCCTCGTTTTTCAGAGACTTGGGGCAGCTGGACCAAACAGGCCACCTCTTGTCCTCCTGAGAGACACAACACGACTCTCCTCCTAACTCCCGACACCCATCCCTCACTAGCGACACGAGGAATCATGCTCTCTGCAGGCCCCTGACTCAAGCTAGCAGGGCTGGATCTTTCCCGCACTTCTTGCATGCAGAGGGTCTCCCACATAGGGTAGTGTCACCTCTCATAGGGCAGCCCAGGGCCCCAGGAGCCCAGGGTCGGCCCTGTCAGTTTTTGAACTGGCACCATGTTAATTCTCTAATACTTGTTTAGCCAAAGCATTCACAGGCCAGGACCAAATCAAGAAGGGGAACAGACCTATCTCTCCCCGGAAGAAGTGTTAGTGTCTGCAAGTGCTGTGAACATGCCATGGGGGGTATAGTTTTAGATACATGAGGTTAGACAGGCACTAATGGGAAAGACGCTAAGTAGCTGAGCGGGTACATTCTATTCAGTCTGACAACCCAAACTAAGTGACTGAGGCAAAGGTCTCAACCGATGCAGGTTTATTAAGTCAAAGTTGGACGATCCACCTGGGAAAAATACAAACTACAGACGCGTCTATGATTTTTTTTTTTCCAAAGCAGGACCTGGGAACTCAGTTTTTGAAGAGGAGGGGACATGCAGAAAGAAAAAGGAGAAGGGAATAGGCATTGAGTCTACTGGCTACATTCTTATGAGACCCAAGAAATCTACATTTTACATAAGGTGAATTTTGAGAAAGAAAAAAGGAGTGAAGGAAGAATCAATTACATAAATGTCCCTGGATAGATGGAAGAATGATTGATACTGTCTTGTCTCTGTTCTGCACCTTCACTTGTAATCAACATTATTAGTGTAGAATTGAACCAACTTTAGTTTTAGGAGCCAAGCTTAGCCTGGAAACAAAGTTACTATTTGCAAATTTCCTTATGAATCTCTGTGGAGGCAGTCTTTGTAGAAGCCTGAGGCCTTTTACCTTTCTACGGTATTCTGGCTAGTGCATAAATTTTAATAACCGCTATTTATTTGGAAGAGGGTATGGCATGAATTGGCCTCCAGGCTTAACCTTCTCTTTTGCAGGAGCAGTTGGTAGGGGAAGGTGGTGGTGTTAAGGTTTGTATTTTCCTTTATAGATCCTTCTCAAACATTTCTACCAGGATACTCCTACTAATAGCAAATCCACCTGTGGACAGGGTCTGAGAATATAACCAGAAGCCATAAGTGAGAAATGCATTTGAAAATTCATGCCATTTGTTTTTGACAACAGTATACAGTAGGTATTTGTTTCACTAGAACAGCATTATTTAAATAGTTTGCCACGGGTAGATTTAAAGTCTCAGGGGTCTATGTCAGCCCAGATTGCCCTGTTGTTTCAGGATTCTGCCTTGCAATGGCAGTTCGTTGGAAATATGACAAGGGAAGCCATTTAGAATCCTCAGAGGTACTGGAAGGAAGGTTCTAGGAATGCTACTTAGAGGTGTGCAAGGCACACAGCTTGGAGCCTGGAGCTACTCACAGACACATGTTGGGAAATTAGTAGATCACATATTTATCTTTCTTTTAATTATTTTTTCTGATTATACAACTAAAGTACACTCATTAAACATTTCAAATGATTTTTTTAAGCACAAGGGAAAAATCTGAAATCCAATAGACTGTTAACCATATTGACATGATGGTTTCCATCCTTGTATACAGATTACTACACATTATAGGCACATACTTAATTTTACAAAACTGGGATCATAGCATAATTGCTGTTTCTTTTTTCTCTCTTTCTTTTCTTTTCTTTTTTTTTTTTGAAACAGGGTCTCACTTTCTTGCCCCCAGTAAAATGCCCTGGCATCATAGCTCACAGCAACCTCAAACTCTTGGTCTCAAGCGATTCTCTTGCCTCAGCCTCCCCAGTAGCTGGGACTACAGGCTCCCACCACAATACCTAGCTATTTTTAGAAATGGGTTTTCATTCTTGCTCAGGCTGGTCTGGAACTCCTGAGCTCAAGTAATCTGCTCACCTTGGCCTCCCGGAGTTTATACAGATGCCGGGATAGACAGGAAATAGGGTGATAGAAGGAAAAAAAGGAGGGGAGATGAGCCAGATAGATGCTTCCAAAGCTTAGACAGGCAGAGTAATAGGCTAGTCTGGGCTATTACAGAAGCAGAAGTAGCTACAAGTGTGGTTTAAAAGTTTTGAAATTCAGAGGCTGCTCAAACTCCTAAGGGCCAAGGCCTCCATAAAAGGATTGAGCAATAGGAACTTTTTCTTTTACTTATTTATTTATGGATTTTTGAGACACAGTCTCACTCTGTCTCCCTGGGTAGACTGCTGTGGCATCATCATAGCTCACAGCAATCTCCAACTCTTGGGCTCAGTCAATCCTCTTGCCTCAGCCTCCAGAGTAGTGGGGATTACAGGTGCCTGCCACAATGCCCAGCTAGTTTTTTCTTTGTTTTCTTTTCTTTTCTTTTCTTTTTTTTTTTTTTAGTAGTGATGGAGGTATCATTCTTGCTTCAGGCTGGTATTGAACTCCTGAACTCAAGCTATCCTGAGCCACTCAGAGTACTAGGATTAAAGGTGTGAGCCATCACTTCCCAACCAATAGAAACTATTTTATTTTATTTTATTGAGACAGAGGTTCACTTTGTTGTCCTCGGTAGAGTGCTGTGGCATCACAGCTCACAGCAACCTCAAACTCTTGGGCAATTCTCTTGCCTCAGCCTCCCAAGTAGCTGGGACTATAGGCACCCACCACAATACCTGGCTATTTTTTTGTTACAGTTGTCATTGTTGCTTAGCTGGTCCGGGTTTGGTTTGAACCCATCAGCCTCAATGCATGTAGCTAGCACCATAACCACTGTGCTACAGGCCCCAAGCCCCAATAGGAACTTTTTAAAAGAGAAGCAAGGGTACATGTCAAATGTATTAAGAGAGAGTATAAACGTCTTAACACAATAATTAAGTGAGGTGATGACTATGTTGACCAGTTTGATGTAAGCATTCCAAATTGTATACAAAATCAGCACATGGTAGCACATAAATGTATTAATGTATACAGTTATGATTTAATAAAAAAATAGTAATTAGGAAATAAACACAAGGGAAAAATTAGGAAGTGGGTCCTTCTTCATTCACAAGGAAGAGATAGATGTCTCTCTCTCAGGCGTGATCTGTCTGCTTAATGAAAAGTTAACCTACCTATAGCTCTGATACTGCCACTTGGTTTCCTATTTTTGTGCCGACTAAGTCAAAGCGCTTTCAGTTCCTGGGCACCACTTACTAGTGGCATCCAGAGAAAGCCCAAACGGGGACTGGGGTCTTCATAGCCACCTGACTGACACTTTTCCTTTTTGGTGGACTTATGGGGCAGCTCTTTTAAACTTATTGAATCCCACTCCCTGCCAAGTAAGCTCATTACTCTTGGATGAGTAAGCTCATTCATGTGCATATAATCATGTGCCACCATATCAGAACACTTTTAGGTGTTTATTTTTTTAATTTTTCCCCCGAAGGATTAATATTTTGCAAATTTTCTTGTATCTTGCTTTTCTCGCTTATATTTTGGGAATTCTCCCATCCCACAGTGTAGGTCTGATATATTCCTTCTAAAGGTTTATAACAGTTCATGGAATGCATATCCCACAATTATCCTAGCATTGCCTAATTGATGGATGGACAAGTATTTTATGTTCAGGAATTTTACATGTAGTGTTTTGTGGAATGATCCTGCAAGAAATATTTCTGTGTAGATGCAAATGTTGGTGCTTCCATTTCTGTTGCCTGAGTTCTCAGGTGTGAGATGGCTGTATTACAGCATGCATAATTTTAATCTTAATACAGTTTGCTACGTTATTCTCCAGAAAGCCACAGTTATTCCCACTTACTTCCACCAGCAATGAATGAATATCCTTTTCCACACATTTCTATGAGCAATAAAGGTTATCATTTTTTGTGATTTTTGTAAACGTGCCTATCTTAGTTTTAGCGTTTCCTTGATAATTATTTGTTTCCATTTAATAGTTACTCACATCTTTAGCCATCTTTAGATTTTCATGTTTCTCATTGCTGCTTAAGTGCCTTTTCATATTATTACATTATCTTTCATATGCATTGCAAATATTTTTCCAATCTAACATTACTCATCTGACTTCTTTTGCTCTTTTTTATATTATATATATCATGTGTATATCTGTATGTACGTATACAAATATACAAACATATACCCAAAGCAAATATTTATATATGTACATGAACATTTTTATGGAATTAATTATGTCTATCTGGAATTTCTGGGTTTTAGTTTGGGTTTAAAAAGGTCTCTCTGGGCTGAGTGTGGTGGCTTATGCCTGTAATCCCAGCACTTTGGGAGGCAGAGGCAGGTGGATTGCCTGAGCTCACCAGTCCAAGACCAGTCCGAGCAAGAGCAAGATCCTCGTCTCTAAAAAATAGCGGACTTTGCAGGGAGCACCTACAGTCCCAGCTACTTGGGAGGCTGAGGCAAGAGAATCATTTAAGCCCAAGAGTTTGAGGTTGCTGCGAGCTGTGACACCACAGCACTCTGCTGAAGGAGACAAAGTATGACTCCGTCTCAAAAAAAAAAAAAGTCTCTCTGACTCCTGGGTTTTCCTATATTTTCTTAGATTTTTCTCCTCAACATTGTATTATTTTACTATTTACCCTTACTTTAGTCTGTCTGTAATTTGCATATACTATAAGAATTGGCTCCATCTTTATTTTCTTCCAGATGGATAATTTATTGTGCCAAAAACCATTTACCAAATAAACCACCTCTTCCTCTGGGCCGATTGAGACCCATGTGGGACACACTGCCAAAGAGCGCCAAGGTCTATTTCTGCCTCACCATTTCTTTGTTCATCCCAGTTTTATTAGGAGACTGTCCCGATTACAAAATGTTTTCCTTTTTTTCTAAATTCTGCACTAGTGCAGCAACTTTTAACTACTGTCTGAAATGTTTTCTTCCTGCTTCCCCTTGAGCACTGGTCTAGACTCCATACTGCGGTCTCCAGGTGGAGGGACAGGGGATGCCCAAGCAGCCTTGCTGGGCTCCTTCTAGCTGGTCCTGGGGCTGGCCCAGGTGGTGGTGACAGTTGCATTGCCTTTGCTAACATGGGCCTCTGACTGTCTCTTCAGAACTGAAGCCTGCTCCTCCTGAACCCTCTCCACGAGAAGGAAACGCACTCGGTTCTGAGCCTCTGAATTCTAGAGTCTCTTGCTGCTGCCCAGGTTCCCCAAAAAATGCACAGGTGTATGTGAGACCCAGAAAACTACACAAACAGCAAGGCAGGCATCTGCTCCGGCTCTTCCCACCAGAAGCCTCAAAGGAAATGCTGGATCCCAGGCTACCCCGACACCCCGACACCCACAAACTGAACCCACCATGGTCCAGCCCCTCAGGCGCCTGGAGGCACAGGTAGGGAAAGCACTGCTGGTGGGGGAGTGGGGATATGGCTTATTCTGACATCTTCATGTGTATTTACCTCCTGTTACCCTTTCTTGATTGGTAGCAGTGAAATCCTATCAGTTGGCGTCAAGCACTTAAATATTAGACTCATTTACACTGACCTGAGTCTTCCCCCCATTCCCTTAGCTGACTCCCCTCCAGGCCTGCCTCCTCCAAAGCCTGGCACACATCTTCTCTACCCCTAGGCAGAGATGGATGTGGTGGGCGAGGGCAGGGCACTCTCCTTAGATGCCCCCCACCCCTCAGGCCCAATGGGTGTTCTGGGGACTGCAGCTATTGGCTCCTTTCCTCTAATAATGCCTCTGATCTATTTACCAGCTTCCAAAACTAAACTGAAATTTCCCCATCTGCTATTAACTTGCCTTCCCATTCTCTTCACTCTGAGTGGATTTTATTTTTTCTTGCGTTCCAATTACTCTGAACCATCTGGTAACTGAGTCTAGGTGAATGAATGAGGGTTTAGGACAATGTCTCCCAAACATTTCAAGTCAGAACCCAGTGCCTGCCAAGAACAGACCCAGTAACTTTATAAAGACAAAAGCCCTGGGGATCCTCTTTAGTAGGTACTGAGTGAACTCTGGAAGCATGGAGTTTGGGGTCTCCACTGGGAGACTCAAAGCACTTCTATTCTTAAGGAGCAGCACGTGAAGGCTCAGTGTTAACAAATAACGTGTCCCTCCCACCACTCCAAATCATGTTAAATTCCTAACCCCCAGGTCCTCAGAACACAGCTGTATTTGGAAGTGGAGTCTTTAGAGAGGTAATTAATTTAAAATAGGGTCACATGGATGGGGCCTAATTCAACAAGACTAGTAGTGTTCTTGTAATGAGGGGAGGGAAGAGGAAGACACAGAAGGACGACCATGTGGCAAGGAACAGAGGCCATCAAAGAGACAGGCCCCAGGAGAAACCAACACTGCTGCCTGAAAGGTCTAGCTAAGGGGCTAACAAGAAAAATAAATTTCTAACTGGCAGCCACTTAGAGCAGTATGAACTCCCTTCCTAAGGTTAGTAACATGAATCTCTCTCTTACAGAGCTGTTTACCTAGCAATTAAAAGAAACCGAACAGACAAAGGACGATATAAATCCTCGTTAACTTTTGCCAGAGCTGATCAATTCACATTCCAAAAGGAAAAGGAGTCTCTGGGAAAGGGTAGACTATCTGACAGACTGTCATTAAAAATTTACTGTCTGTAAAAAGTTGTTTTGAGTTTGTTTAAATGGCCTTGACAAGCTCCCGAGAGGGCAGCAAGCGTGTGAGCTGCCCCTGAATCCCCGAGAAGAGGCAGCACCAGATGCCTCCCACTATCAATATATGGTCAAGAAGAAAGAAGAAACCAATTCCTATTATCAACCTCGGGTGAGAAACAGAAAAGGACGAGCTCAGCAGTTTCCCAGCTGGCTCCTACTAATTGGGCTGCAGTCATAACTTCCCCTGCACCCCTCCTCAGCTGGCTTGATAGAGTCACTGGTCTCAGGCCAGTGTCAATCTTGTGTCTGGTAAGGTGCCCTCTTTGTCTTCTGAGAAGGGGTAACATAAACTTTGTGCTTCTTTCTATCCTAAACTCTGTCTGAGAATGCTTTCTCTCCCACGTGGGGACTTTACACCTTCACACTGCCTCCTCCAGCTCTGACTTTGGCCTACAGAACCGGGAGAGAAAGTTCCTGCTGTTTAATCCACAATCATCTGTGGCGTTTTGCCGACACTCTTTACAGTGTGCTCACAACTGCGGAGCTGCGGCCTCAGCCCTGAGACATTTAATCCTCTGACAGAGGGACTAGCCTTCCAGATAAGAGTGATTTATTAAGCTAGCAAAGCCCCAGCCAAACAGCACTGGTCTTTGCTTCTGTGATAGTTAAAGCTTTTGCATGAATGACACTTGAAAACTCCTTGAAAACACTCATTGCTCACAGGCAAAGTGGATGGTCTACAGATGAATACGGTTAATTATTTTAACCTTGAGACAGATCATATTCTGAATTGGAAGCTTTAGAGGATTTTTACCTTTCAAGAGGATTTTGTCATGGAGTGTTGGGCAGATTCCCACTGACCTCAGCAATTTAATTCTGCAAGTGAATGTTGGATTCTGCCAGTTTTTAATCATTTCACTTACTGAAATGACTTAAATAAATATACACCACTCCTCACCACCTGACATGTAGCCATCAGACAAACTATCAGTGCCAGGGGCCTGGTGGAAAAAGAAGAAAGAATTACAGAAGTGCCCATGAGAAGACAAGTGCCCAGAAGCCTCTCAGCCCCGTGACAGAGAAAGGAAGGGATGAGCAGTCAGATCAACTAGCCCTCAGAGGAGGACCACAGACCTGGGACAGTAAGTCAGCTTGAGTGTGCAAGCTGGGGTCATTGTTGAGACCCCCAGACCCCCAGGAGATGGCCAAGGATTGCTGAGAGGCAGGTGGGCCAAAGCAGGGCAGACGATGAGAGCAATGAGGGAGTGAGGAGGACAGGGAGGCTCCCACTACCCTGACCTGACTGCAGGTGCCTTGAGGGCGGATGCACCCTAGTGCTTCCTCCCCCTTCCCTAAAGCACAAAGGAACTTGGATTGAGCTCTGAGCACAGCGCTGGGGTCCAGCAGCTGAGTAGAGAGAAGCTCCATAGCCCATGTGCATATCGAACACATGCAGACATCTAGTAAAGTCAGTAGGTAAAAATACATTAAAGGAAGAATGTGCAGGGTGGCACCTGTGGCTCAGGGAGTAGTGTGCCGGCCCCATATACCTAGGGTCGGGGGTTCAAACCCGGCCCCGGCCAAACTGCAACAAAAAATAGCCAGGCGTTGTGGTGGGCGCCTGTAGTCCCACCTACTTGGGAGGCTGAGGCAAGAGAACCACCTAAGCCCAGGAGTTGGAGGTTGCTGTGAGCTGTGATGCTACGGCACTCTAACAAAAACAATAAAGTGAAACTCTGTTTCTAAAAAAAAAAGAAGAATGTACATTAATGAACTTTAAATATATTAAAGGCCGACAACATGCTTTTGGAGAAATGCCAGTTACAGTATCTAAACCTCTGGCTGTGGTGGTATTTTTGTAACCCAGGAGAGGCTTGCCAGGGGAAGTGCAGTATGGGACCCAGATCACTGGGACTTCTCAGTGTGACACTGGAGAGAAAGGCAATGGCCTTTTGTCTCTGAGCCAGCAGGAGGGATGCTGGATGAGCTGGGCGGCACCCCCACCACCTGCTGACATCAGGAAATGAAACCAGCAAGAAAGGAGCAGAGATGGGAGGGAGCATCCTGGGACATCCCTGCCCTGTGTCTGCTGGCCTGAGCTGCATCCGCCCCTGCTTCCCAGCTCTGTGAGGCAGTGCACTCCTGATTTTGCATAAGCTGGTTTAAGCTGACACAGGATTGGGTACCTGGGGTGTGCTGTGACCTATGACAGACCCTAAAATAAAAGAGATCAAGATGGGAGAGGGTAGGGGCTCTAAGTTAGCTGCCCTTGTGGAGGAACAAAACTGAGGGGAAATCCTCACCTGTCACTGTTTTGGCGAACCACATCTTTTGCTTTCTTTCTTTTTTTTGGCAGAGACAGAGTCTTACCTTACCACCCTCGGTAGAGTGCCCCGGTGTCACACAGCTCACAGCAACCTCCAACTCCTGGGTTTAGGCAATTCTCCCGCCTCAGCCTCCTGAGCAGCTGGGACCATAGGTGCCCTCCACAATGCCTGGCTATTTTTTTGCTGAAGTTTGGCCAGGGCCGGGTTTGAACCCGCCACCCTCGGTATATGGGGCTGGCACCCTAGCCACTGAGCACAGGCACTGTGTGAGTGAACCACATCTTTGCTAAACTTTATCCAGAGTGCTGGGTGGAAAAACGCCAGAATATCAAGAGGGCATCGGCCTCTCCAGCTTCCAACTGTGAGACAAGGTTCCTTTGAGTAGCAGCAAAATGATTGAATTTACTTTGTTCAAAAGAAAAAAAACAAAAGCAAAAGCAGAGAAAAGAGACTTTCTGACTGAGAGCAGAAATCCAGAACAGATAAGTCAGATAATCATACCCTTTTGGGGGTTATAAATGTCCCTACCTGGATCGGTGAGCAAACCACAATCTAGTAATTAATTAAATAAGGTTCCTTTATCACCACCTCCCAACATAAGCTCCATGCAGAGAGCTATTTTGTTCACCATTGTATCCTAAGCAGTGACAACTTTCTGGACATTGAAAGTGGGATAAGAGGATATTGAAAATGTTTGTTTAAAAAGTAGTACTATCAGGGACTTTACCTAACAAATGCAAACATTGCAACCTAATTGTACCCGCTTATTAATTGGAAATTAAAAAAAAAAAAGAAAATAGGCCATGCATTGGAAAGAGAAAGTAATAGAGACAATCACTGGGGGTATAGGAAATAAGCTAATAGGATTTAAAAATTTAAAAAAAATAGTATTATGACATTGGTATTACCAACTCCATTTGATGCTTAGCAAACTGAGGCTTGGAGAAATCACAAAACTGTCGGTGTTGGTTAATTTTGTGTGTCAACTTGGCTCAGCCAAGGTATTCAGTTGTTTGGTCAAACACAGATCTAGATGTTGCTCTGATGGTATTTGAGAGATGTGACTAACATTTATAACACTAGACTTGGAGTAAAGCAAATGCCCCTTATCACTGAGTGGGCCTCATCTAAACTGGTGAAGGCCTTTAAAGCAAAAGCAGACATTTCCCTAAAAGTAAGGAATTCTGCCTCAAGACGACAACATAGAAACTTCTCCTGGGTTTCCAGTCTTCCGGCAAATGGAATTCTGATTCAAGACTGAACACCAACTCTTTTTTTTTTTTTTTTTTTTTT
>CAUYQV010177645.1:0-21413 GCA_963574575.1 Galagoides demidoff
CACCTAAGGTGATGGGTTCAAATCTAGCCCGGGCCCACCAAAACAACAATGATGGCTGCAACCAAGAAATAGCCAGGCGCTGTGGCAGGCGCCTGTGGTCCCAGCTACTTGGGAGGCTGGGGCAGGAGACTTGCTTGAGCCCAGGAGTTGGAGGTTGCTGTGAGCTATGATGCCACAGCACTCTACCCAGGGGGATATCTTGCATCTTTGTCTCAAAAAAAAAAAAAATAAAAGAATAAATATTCTTTGTACCAGTGACTGTGAAGCTACTCTTCTATATCTACTCTATCTGGAGAAAAATTTTGGTTTCTTCTGAGAATATGCTGTTGGAAGAATGATCAACATCTTCATTTGTTCTTTCTGAAAGAAATGAAACTTTCAAAACTACTGTATTACATTAATTGACTCTGTGAATATTTGAGTGTCTACTCTGTTGCCAACAGACTAGGTGAATAATAAATATGGGTACCTGCCTCATGGAATTTGTAGATAATGGAAGACAAAGATTAACTAGTTGCATATTCCTGCAAATAAATATGTGATTTCAAAATATCATAAATACTTTGTCAAAAATAAACAGGATGGTTCGGCGCCTATGGCTCAAGTGGCTAGGGTGCCAGCCGCATAAACCTAAGGTGGCGGGTTCGAATCCAGCCCGAGCCCGCCAAAAACAATGATGACAGCTGCAACCAAAAAAATAGCCAGGCGTTGTGGCGGGCGCCTGTGGTCCCAGCTACTTGGAAGGCTGAGACAGGAGACTCGCTTGAGCCCAGGAGTTGGAGGTTGCTGTGACCTTTGATGCCAGGGCACTCTACCCAGGGTGACAGCTTGAGGCTCTGTCTCGAAAAATAAATAAATAAATAAATAAACAGGATGCTATAATATAAAAGAGAATAAAGAGAGGTAAGCATCATTTAGATCAATTAGGCAAGGAATGCCTTTTTGAGAGAGAGAAATTATAGCTGTGACCTGAACATTGATACGCTTTAGCCAAATAAAGAGGAAGGGAAGAGCTAATGTTAGGAAAAACTCATGTGTACCTGTTGCTGTCAGGAATCACTTCAGTAGATACTGTTGGAGGGTGAGTGCTTGGAGAGGCAGACAAGATTATTTATTGTAATCTCTGTAGGAAGTCCCTGAAGGGTTGTAAGCCTTGCGGTGGCATCCATTTTATATTTTAGAGGTCATCGTGGCGATGTTTTGATAAGTGAATTATGATCATACTTCTTTTTTTTTTTGAGACAAATTCTCATTATGTTGCTCTCAGTAGAGTGCTATGGCATCACAGCTCACAGCAACCTCAAACTCTTGGGTTTAAGCGATTCTCTTGCCTCAGTGTGACTATAGGTACCCACCACAATGCCCAGCTATTTTTTGGTTGTAGTTGTCGTTGTTTGACAGGCCTGGGCTAGGTTTGAACCTGTCAGCTCCAGTATGTGGCTGGCACCCTAGCCACTGAGCTACAGGCGCTGAGCCAATCATACTTTTTCTAAGTGTAAGTCTACTGCTATCAAATAGGAACAAAGTGTACTACATTTTTAAAATTTAAAAATGGGGCAGCACCTGTGGCTCAGTGAGTAGGGTGCTGAACCCATATTCAAACCCAGCCCCAGCCAAACTGCAACAACAACAAAAAAATAACTGGGCATTGTGGTGGGCATCTGCAGTCCCAGCTACTCAGGAGGCTAAGGCAGGAAAATCGCCTAAGCCCAGGAACTAGAGGTTGCTGTGGGCTGTGCGACACCACAGCACTCTACCGAGGGCAATAAAATAAGACTGTCTCTACAAAAAATAAATAAATAAATAAAGCAAATGTTCTTTGTAAGTAGATAATCATACCTTGGTGGTACAAGGTTTGTGATATTTCTGTGATAACTTCTGTGGTGGGAGAAAGGATCTTAAGGTTCCTTAGCATTGTTTGTTTGCCATAGGTTTTGAAAGACAGGTAAGTGCATGGTAGAACTGATTGAATTACTCTGGACTCTGGGTCCTTAGTTCTTCTCTTGGGCTCTAAGGGCTCTAGGCACAGAGAAAGAGAAAGAATTGTATATGATGGGAAGGTAAAAATCTTTCTGTGCACGTAGGCAGTGTTGGTATAGCAGAGAGTGCACAGCAAGATGGAGATAAGAAGGACAAGCAGCTCTCTGTAAGGTGAGCAATTTGCATATTGCATGTCTTATAAATACAGTAGAACATGCTTAAGTCAGATTTGATTCTGCAAGTAAAATAGTGTTAGAATGTAAGATTTTTGGTTCATTCCTTTTTAGGTATTTTTTGACATGTTTAAAAATTCATACTTGGGCCAGGCATGGTGGCTCACAACTGTAATCCCAGCACTCTGGGAGACCAAGGCAGGTGGATTGTTGAGCTCATGAGTTTGAGACCAGCCTGAGCAAAAGCGAGACCCCATCTCTAATAAAATAGAAAAACTGGCTCGGCGCCTGTGGCTCAATCGGCTAAGGCGCCAGCCACGTACACCTAAGGTGGCGGGTTCAAATCCCCAGCCCGGGCCCACCAAACAACAATGATGGCTGAAACCAAAAAATGGCCGGGCGTTGTGGCGGGTGCCTGTGGTCCCAGTTACTTGGGAGGCGGAGGCAGGAGACTTGCTTGAGCCCAGGAGTTGGAGGTTGCTATGAGCTTTGATGCCATGGCACTCTACCCAGGGGGATAGCTTGAGGCTCTGTCTCAAAAAAGAAAAAAAAAAAGAAAAACTGAGACAAGAGGATCGCTTGAGCCTAAGAGGTGGAGGTTGCTGTGAGCTATGACGCCATGGCACTCTAGCCTCTATCTAGGGCAACAGCGTGAGACTCTGTCTCAAAAAGAAAATTCACACTTCGATGGCACCTATGGCTCAAGGAGTAGGGCACTAGCTCCATATACAGGGGGGTGGAGGGAGGGTTCAAGCCCAGTCCCAGCTAAAACTGAAAAAACAAACAAACAACAACAACAACAAAAAAAAAAATTCACACTAAAGTATAAACAACTGACCACATACTTTTGTGGAACCAGGTGTTGATGTGATATTCCTGAGAATAATAAATGATAGTAAGTTGTTATGATGCAAATTTACATTTGATATTTAGCAATGATATTTTTTGTCCTTGAGCAGTATTTGATAGAGAAATGTACATTAGTGAATATTGTAATAAATAAATAATGGAATATAAGTAAAAATTCAATGTCTATTTTAACAGGCCAATAGCAGGATATGCTAACCTGTGTCCAAATATGATCTCGACCCAGCCTCAGGAGTTTATTGGAATGCTATCCACAGTGAAACATGAGATTATTCATGCCCTGGTAAGTTCTACCATAACCTATTATTTCTTCATGCCATGATTTTCTACTTCTATGTTTTTAGTTTGATGCATATATTAAATTTTAAGATTGTATGGATTCTTAGATTCATGTTCAGTAAAATATGAATAATTAAGGCTCTGCCAATAAAGAATTTAATGATTAGGATAGTGGCTAGGTTGATTTTTGCTATCTTATATAATTAAACAAGTAAATCTATTGGGTAAATTTGGATTTTTGAAAAACAGTTAAGCTCCTTAAGAAAAATCTTAGTAATTTAGAAAAATACACCTTCCTCTGGAATGATAACTCATGTCCTAATGATAGCTCTTTTTTTTTTGAGACAGAGTCTCAAGCTGTCACCCAGGGTAGAGTGCTGTGACATCACTGCTCACAGCAACTGCAAACTCTCGTGCTTAAGCGATTCTTCTGCCTCAGCCTCCCAAGCAGCTGGGTCTGTAGGCACCCACCACAATGCCCAGCTATTTTTTGACTATAGTTGTCATTGTTGTTTGGCAGGCCTGGGCTGGAGTTGAACCTGCTATCTCTGGTGTATGTGACTGGCACCCGAGCTGCTGAGCTACAGGTGCCAAGCTGATAGCTCTTTTCTATTTGTTATGGACAGTTCATTTCTTTTTTCTTTTTTTTTTTCCCTTCTTCTTGAGACGGAGCCTCAAGCTATCCCCCTGGGCAGAGTGCCATGGCATCACAGCTCATAGCAACCTCCAACTCCTGGGCTCAAGTGAGTCTCCTGCCTCCGCCTCCCAAGTAGCCGGGACCACAGGCGCCCACCACAACACCCGGCCATTTTTTGGTTTCAGCCATCATTGTTGCTTGGCGGGCCCGGGCTGGGGATTTGAACCCGCCACCCTAGGTGTACGTGGCTGGTGCCCTAGCTGACCGAGCCACAGGCGCCGAGCCGACAGTTCATTTCTAAAAATGTTTTTGACCTATTTGGGCTTTCTAAAACCAACTGATTCAGAACTTCTCATTCCTTTTCCCCAGTTTATCCAAAATAGTGAACTTTTACTATATGTTTAAAGAATTAAAAGAAGTTGCCTAAGACCCTAGAAAATATTCTCCTGATAACTTACATTGTGTCTAGAAAATAGATGGCAGCACAGTGCAGTGGTTAAGAGAGAGAGTGGATCACACAGACCTAGGTATGAATGTTCTTAACTCTATCACTAAAAAATTTTGGGATTTCATTTTTTTTTGAGACAGAGCCTCAAGCTGTCACTCTGGGTAGAGTACTGTGGCATCACAGCTCACAGCAACCTCCCACTCCTGGGCTCAAGCAATTCTCCTGCCTCCGCCTCCCAAGTAGCTGGGACTACAGGCGCCCGCCACAACACCTGGCTATTTTTTGGTTGCAGCCCTCGTTGTTTGGCGGGCCCAGGCTGGATTTGAACCTGCCAGCTCAGGTGTATGTGGCTGGTGCCTTAGCTGCTTGAGCCATAGGCGCCAAGCTGGGATCTCATTTTTTGTTTTTGCTTTTGTTTTTTTAGAGAGAGGGTCTCCCTTTATTGCCCTCAGTAGAGTGCTGTGACATCACAGCTCATGGCAACCTCCAACTCCTGGGCTTTGGTGATAATTTTTTGTTTCTTAAAAGTTAAAAAAAACAGTACATATAAATGGTTCAGAGCCAGGTACTATGGCTCAACTCATGCTTATAATCCTAGCACTCTGGGAAGCTGAGGCGAGCTCACAGGTTCAAGACCAGCCTGAGGAAGATCAAGACTTGCCTCTTAAAAATAACTGGGCATTCTGGCGGGCTGTAGTCCCAGCTACTCGAGAGGCTGAGGCAAGAGAATCACTTGAGCCCAAGCATTTGAGGTTGCTGTGAGCTATGATGCCCGGGCACTCTACTGAAGGTGACAAAGTGACACTCTGTCTCAAAAAAAAAAAAAAAATGGCTTAGCACCATGTTGTACGTAGTAAGCTATAATAAAATTAATGGCCATTACAGGCTGTAAGCCAGGGCACACATACAAGAAAAATTAATGTCTGTTATTTATTAATCTTATTTAGTGAACTATCATGTACGATCTTGAAATGCAAGCATCCGTTTTTAACTTAACAAATACATCAAACAATAAGGTGAAACTCTAGTATAACCACATAGTACTATGTTCTTCAAATAAGAACAGCCTAAAATGAAAATCTGGTGGTTTTTTTTGCAGTTTTTGGCCAGGGCTGGGTTTGAACCCACCACCTCTGGCATATGGGGATGGCGCCTTACTCCTTTGAACCACAGGTACCACCCAAAAAAATCTGTTGTCTTTTTATTTATTTATTTTTCTTTGAGGTAGAGTCTCACTGTGTTTCCCAGGCTAGAGTGCCATGGCTTTAGGTTAGCTCACAGCAATCGCAAGCTCCTGGGTTCAAGTGATCCTCCTGCCTCAGCCTTCTGAGTAGCTGGAACTGCAGGAGCCTGCTGCCATACCTAGCTAATTTTTCTATTTTTAGTAGAGACAGGATCTCATTCTTGCTCATGTTGGTCTCAAACTCCTGCGCTCAAGTGATCTTCCTGACTCAGCCTCCCAGAGTACTAGGACTATAGGCATGAGCCACCACACCTGGACTGTTTTCCTTTTATTAAAAAGAGAAAGTTGAGACAGTACCCGTAGCTCAATGGGTAGGGCACTAGCCACATAAACCAAGGCTGATGGGGTTGAACCCAGCCCAGGCCAGCTAAAGCAACTGACAGTTGCAATGAAAAAAATAGCCAGGCCTTATGGTGGGCACCTATAGTCCTAGCTACTTAGGAAGCTGAGGCAAGAGACTCGCTTAAGCCCAAGAATTGGAGGTTGCTCTGAGCCGTGATGCCATGGCACTCTACCAAGGGTGACATAGTAAGACTCTGTCTGAAAAAAAAAAAAAAAGGAGAAAGTTGAACTTGGCTAATTATAGTGAAAGACAAGTATCACTTTAAGTAACATTTTAGGCTCTAAGAACTGCAACTTAATGTTGAGAGAACCAGAGAAAAGCAGCAGGGTTTAGTTCTAGTTTAAGTGAGTATAAATGCAGAGGTTCCAAACATAGGATCTATTAAGTTATAAATAGGCAATTCATAAAACAAAAAATATTCAAGAAGTTTTACTTTAGTGGTCAGAGAATCCTAAATTAAAGCCAGATACCAATACCTATCAGATTGACAAAATTAACAATTAGTATTGTCAAGGACATAGGAAAATGGGAACCTAAATAATGTAGTGGTAGAGTATATTGTCACAACCACTTAGGTGAGCAATTTGGCATATGAAACTGTAGTACAAAACTAAAATGCAGAGATTCTGTGCCATTCATGCTCAAAGAGATAGGTACAAAGATATTTGCTGCAATTTTATAATAAAAAATTTTACAACTTTATTGATAATTTCCAGTGGAATAGGCAAATATGTTTTATTCGTGGAATGGAATATTATATAGCAGATAAAACTAATGGGCTAGAAATAATTTATCAGTGTAGATAAATGCACAAAATGTAAAACCGAGAAAGAAATCAAGATGTGGGCTTGGTGCCTATAGCTCAAGCAGCTAAGGCACCAGCCACATACACCAAAGCTGGCAGGTTTAAATCCAGCCCAGGCCTGCCAAACAAAAACAGCTACAAACAAAAAATAGCCAGGCGTTGTGACGGCTGCCTGTAGTCCCAGCTACTTGGGAGGCTGAGGCAAGAGAATTGCTTAAGCCCAGGAGTAAGAGGTTGCTGTGAGCTGTGATGCCACAGCATTCTACCCAGGGTGACAGCTTGAGGGTCTGTCTCAAAAAAAAAAAAAAGAAATCAAGATGTGAAAGCATGTGTACTGCATGATGCCATTTTTTTTTTTTTTTTTGCTTGGGTAAGATATGTAAACATAAAACTTACCATTGTTATCATTTTTAAGTGTATAGTCCAGTGGCATAAGTATATTCATATTATTGTGACACCATCTCCACTATTCATGTCCAGAACTGTTTCATCATCCTAAACTGAAAGTTATCACCTCCATTTCCATAGCCCCTGGTAGCCACTGTTCTCTTGTCTGTCTCTATGAAGTTGACTATTCTAGGATACCTCATATAAATGACATCACATGGTATTTGTCTTTTTGTCTGGTTTATTTTATTTAATAAAATGTCTTCAAGATTCATCTTGTAGTATGTACCAGAATTTCATTCCTTTTTATAGCTTTTCTTTTATGTATATATGCCAAACATAATACATGATAAAGTAGATTCTGAAGCTTTTAAAATAAAATTACATCTTATTTATTGTTATAAATATCGCAAACTATAAAAACATGTATGAGAGTTACATACATTGACTTCAGGGTGGTGATCATCTTTGGGAAGAGAAGAATTTTTTTGAGTCCTCTCAGGAGCACACTTGACCTCCAGCCCCCTACCCTACATGTATTGGTAATGGTTCTCAAATATTAACATTGCCTGGATGCAGTTGTAGAGCTTAGTAAATTTAGATGAAGAAGACAGTATTGTCACCATTACTCTTGGTGCCTTAGGTTTCCCTATGATGTATGTTAAGAACTTTTTTTTTTTTTTTTTTGAGACAGAGCCTCAAGCTCTCCCCCTGGGTAGAGTGCCGTGGCATAGCTCACAGCAATCTCTGACTTCTGGGCTCAAGCAAGTCTCCTGCCTCCGCCTCCCAAGTTGCTGGGACCACAGGCGCCCACCATAATGCCCGGCTATTTTTTTTCGGTTGCAGCCATCGTTGTTTGGTGGGCCTGGGCTGGATTCGAACAGGCCACCTGAGGTGTATGTGGCTGGCTCCTTAGCCACTTGAGCAACAGGCGCTGAGCTGTAAGAACTTCTTCATAGAAGATTTTTCTTCCCTTAAAATTCTGAGTTTTATGCATGAAGAATAGATATTGAAAGGCCTATGAAAGTGTCTAGCCATGACAGAGCCTTTCTTGCTGCTGCTTCTGATGTGATTGAAATCCTTCTAGGAAGGAAGAAGTGATGACTCCCTACTTCTCAAAATTAGAGGAAAGGAAATTGTCAGCTAAGTAATGATTTCTTTTTTTTTTTTTTTTTTTGAGACAGAGTCTCTCTTTGTCACCCTTGGTAGAGTGCCATGGCATCATAGCTCACAGCAACCTCCAACTCTTTTCTTTTTGAGACGGAGCCTCAAGCTATCCTTCTGGGTAGAGTGCCATGGCATCACAGCTCATAGCAACCTCCAACTCCTGGGCTCAAGCGAGTCTCCTGCCTCTGCCTCCCAAGTAACTGGGACCACAGGCGCCCGCCACAATGCCCAGCCATTTTTTTGGTTGCAGCCATCATTGTCGTTTGGCTGGCCCAGGCTGGGGATTCGAACCCGCCACCTTAGGTGTATGTGGCTGGCGCCTTAGCCGATTGAGCCACAGGCGCCGAGCCAGCAACCTCCAACTCTTGAGCTCAAGTGATTCTCTTGCCTCAGCCTCCCAGGTAGCTAGGACTACAGGTGCCCAGCTATTTTTAGAGATGAGGTCTTGATCTTCCTCCTGCTGATCTCGAACTCCTGAGCTCAAGCAGTCCACCCGCCTTGGTCTCCCAAGTGCTGGCATTACAGGTGTGAGCCACTTTGCCAGCCCAGTAATGATATCTTTTTTTTTTCTTTTTTTGTTTTAAGAGGTAGAGTCTCACTTTTTTGCCCTTGGTACAGTGCTGTGGCATCACAGCTCAGCAATGTCCAGCTCTTGGGCTTAGGTGTTTCTCTTGCCTCAGCCTCCTGAGTACCTGGGACTACAGGTGCCCACCACAACGCCTGGCTATTTTGTTTGTTGTTGCAGTTTGGCAGGGGCCGGGTTTGAACCCGCCACCCTCGGTATATGGGGCCAGCGCCCTACCCACTGAGCCACAGGTGCTGCCCAGTAATGATTTCTTTATGTGTATTTGAACATATACAAATGTACCTTTAGAGTAATCTTTAATTAAACTCATCTATTTTATGTGGTGTCAACATTATTATAGAAAAAAAAAAATCCAGGCTCTGTGCTTGTGGCTCAGTGGCAGGGGTGCCAGCCACATACACCAGAGCTGGTGAGTTCAAATCCAGCCCAGGCCTGCCAAACAATAATGACAGCTACAACCAAAAAGTAGTTGGGCGTTGTGGTGAGCACCTGTAATCCCATCTGCTTGAGAGGCTGAGGCAAGAGAATCCCTTAAGCCCAAGAGTTTGTGGTTGCTATGAGCTATGATGCCACAGCACTTACCCTGGGCAACAGCTTGAGACTCTGTCCGCCCTCTCCCCCCTCAAAAAAAGTCCATCAATTTTGTTTTAAGCAGGCTTGGCGCCTGTGGCTCAATCGGCTAAGGCGCCAGCCATGTACACCTAAGGTGGCGGGTTCGAATCCCCAACCCGGGCCCGCCAAACAACAATGATGGCTGCAACCAAAAAATGGCTGGGCATTGTGGCAGGCGCCTGTGGTCCCAGCTACTTGGGAGACTGAGGCAGGAGACTCGCTTGAGCCCAGGAGTTGGAGGTTGCTATGAGCCGTGATGCCATGGCACTCTACCCAGGGGGATAGCTTGAGGCTCCGTCTCAAAAAAAAAAAAAAAAAAAAAATTTGTTTTAAGCAAGTGACAGTCTTGGCCATGTAATTCAGTGTAGTGCTTCCATCTTTTCAACTCTTGTCCGGTATTCATAAGTGATATTTGATACAGTCTCAAAAAATGAAGAAGGCTAAAAGAACTTTAAAAAGCAGACATATATTTAGAGCCATTTCATAACATATATACATACACATAGAGCACCTGGGCTCTTTATGGTTTTTAACTCTTAATAGTGTCTAGAAGTATCATAGCACAATAATTGAGTTTATAGTACCCATATTGAATATAATGTTAAAACATATAATGAATTTTAGAAAATGTTTATTAAGTAATTAGAATTTAAAATTCATAAATACCAAACACATAATTTTCTAATTTTAATGTATGTGCAGTTCTGTAGAAGTAGTGGCATGCTGCTTTTATATACTAGTATCAGTGGTCTCCTTTGATAGCAGGCATATTATATATAGACATAATACATGGTATTTTTCATATAATACATTTGAACTTTCTTTTATAGGGTTTCTCTGCTGGACTGTTTGCATTCTACCGTGATAAAGATGGAAATCCTCTAACATCAAGGTTTGCAGATGGTCTCCCACCATTTAATTACAGGTAGTTATTATTTTTCTTCTTTTTATTTGAGACAAAGTCTCACTTCACTGCCTTTGCTGGAGAGCTGTGGCATCATAGCTCACAGCAACCTCAACTCCTGGACTCCAGAGATCCTCCTGCCTCTGTTTTTCTATTTTTAGTAGAGACGGGAGTCTCAATTTTACTCAGGCTTATCTTGAACTCATGAGCTCAACCTATTCACTCCCAGAGTGCTAGGATTATAGGCATGAGCCACTGCACTGGCCCATTCCTCCTCTCTTCTGAGTACTGTTTACATAGTATGTTTCTTTTTTTTTGAGACAGAGTCCCTCTGTCACCCTCAAAAGAAAGCTATGGCGTTGCAGCTCACAGCAACCTCAAACTCTTGGGCCCAAGTGATTCTCCCGCCTCAGGCTCTCAAGTAGTTGGAACTACAAGCATCTGCCACAGCACCTGGCTATTTTTTTTTTTTTTTTTTGTAGTTGTCGTTGTTTGGCAGGCCCAGGTCAGGTTCAAACCTGCCAGCTCTGGTGTATGTGGCTGATGCCCTAGCTGCTAAGCTACCGGCGCTGAGCCAACAGTATGTTTTTAAAATCCTTTTACTTTCTTCAGGCTCTCTGGCTCACACCTGTAATCTTAGCACTCTGGGAGGCCAAGGCGAGTGGATTACCTGAGCTCTCAGGTTCTTAATCCAGCCAGACCTAGAGGGAGACTTTGTCGCTAAAAATAACCAGGCATTGTGATGGGCTACTGTAGTAGTAGTCCCGGTTGTCCCAGTTACTTGGGAGTCTGACGCAAGAGAATCACTTGAACCCAAGAGTTAGAGGTTGCTTTGAGCTATGACATCACAGTGAGACAGGGCAACAAAGTAAGATTCTCTCTCAAAAAAAACAAAAAAACAAAAGAAACTTACTTTCTACCTGTTTTCATCTCAACTGTGTCTCTTATTGATGTGTAGTTGAATCATGTGTTTTTATTCATTTCTGTAATCAGCCCTGTTCTGCCCCTCCAATGGCTGTTAGTGAAAAAAATGCTTTTTGGATTGCTATAAGCCTTTAGTTAATTTATTTTTATTTTTTGAGACAGTCTTACTCTGTCACATTGGGTAGAGTGCTGTGATGTCACAGCTCATAGCAACCTCAAACTCGTGGGCTTAAGGGAGCCTCTTGCATCAGCCTCCTGAGTAGCTGGGACTACAGGCGCCCGCCACAATACCTGGCTATTTCTTTTATTTGTATTTATTTTTAGTAGAGATGGGCTGGTCTTGAACCCATGAGCTCAAGGGATCTATCCATATTGGCCTCCCAGAATGTTAGGATTATAGGTGTGAGGTGCCTCACCTGGCCCCCTTCAGTGAATTTTGAGTTTTTAAAAAGCTGATTTGTAGGCTAGGCACCCATGGCTCAAGTGGCTAAGGTGCCAGCCACATACACCTAAGGTGGCAGGTTCGAATCCAGCCCTGGCCCACCAAACAACAATGACAGCTGCAACCAAAAAATAGCCGGGCATTGTGGCGGGTGCCTGTGGTCCCAGTTACTTGGGAGGTGGAGGCAGGAGACTTGATTCAGCCCAGAAGTTGGTGGTTGCTGTGAGCTGTGATGCTACAGCACTCTACCCAGTGGGACAACTTGAGGCTCTGTCTCAAAAGAAAAAAAAAAAAAGACTCTGCCTCATACACTGATGGTGGCGAGTTCGAACCCATCCCCAGCCAAACTGTAACAAAAAAAAATAACCAGGCGTTGTGGTGGGTGCCTGTAATCAATATCTGCTCTGGAGGCTGAGGCAAGAGAATCACCTAAGCCCAAAAGCTAGAGGTTGCTGTGAGCTATGATGTCACAGCACTCTACTGAGGGCGACAAAGTTAGACTCAGTCTCTTAAAAAAAAATACTATTGCAAAAAAAAAATGGTGATGATAATCTCATAGGATTGTTGAAGAGATTAAATCAAAAATGCTTATGAAGGTTTGGTGCCCATAGTACAGTGGTTACAGCACCAGCCACATACACCAAGGTTGGCAAGTTTGAACCTGGCCAGGGCCAATTCCAAAAAAAACCCAGCCAGGCGTTGTGGCGGGCACCTGTAGTCCCAGATACTGGGAGGCTGAGGCAGGAGAATCACTTAAGCTTAGGAGTTTGAGGTTGCTGTGAGCTGTGACATAACAGCACTCTACTGAGAGCAACATAGTGAAACTCTGTCTCAAAAAATAAGTAAATAAAATATGTTTATGAAGTCTTTGCATGGACTTGATGCATAGTAAGCTCTCAGTTGTTTTCCACCTGTAATCCTTTAATGAGTCTGCTTCCTACATGCATAATTATAAAAGAATAAGAGTTAACAAAACTGTTTTCTTTCCATAATACATAAAGGTGGTTTGCTTCTCTTCTTCATCTTCCTCATCTTCTTCTTTCTCTTCATCTTCATCTTGGTTTTCTACTTGGTTGTCATCTTGGTTTTCTTCTTCTTTTTTTTTTCTTTTGAGACAGAGTCTCACTTTGTCACCCTTGATAGAGTGCCTTGGCATCACAGTTCACAGCAACATCAAATTCCTGGGCTTAAGTGATTCTGTTGCCTCAGCCTCCCAAGTAGCTGGGACCACATGGGCCCACCACAATACCCGGCTCTTTTTATTATTCATTGTTTTTTATTTTTTCGGGACAGTCTCAAGTTGTCACCCTGGGTAGAGGTGCTCACAGCAACCTCCAACTCTTGGGCTTAAGTGATTCTCTTGCCTCTCTTGCCCTAAATAACTGCAACTACCGGCATCCACCACAATGCCCAGCTATGTTTTGCTTGTAGTTGTCATTGTTGTTTTTTGCAGGCTCAGGCTGGATTCAAACCTGCCAGCTCTGGTGTATGTGGCTGGCGCCTTAGATGCTGAGCTACAGCTAAAACCCAACTAGTTTTAGAGATGGGATCTCACTCTGGCTCAGGCTAATCTTCAAGCCTATGTACTCAGGCAGTCTACCTACCTGGGCCTCCCAAGTGCTGGAATTAGAGATGTGTAATCCGGTTTTGCCTAGCTTCTTCCTTTTCTTGTCTTTTTCTTTCTTTTTTTTTTCTTGGCTTTCTTCTTTGTTGTCTTCTTTTTGGTTTTCCTTCTTTCCTTCCTTCCTTCTTTCCTCCCTCCCTTTTCTTTTTCTTTTTTTTTTTTTTTTGAGACACAGCCTCAAGCTATTCCCCTGGGCAGAGTGCCATGGCATGGCACCACAGCTCACAGCAACTTCCAACTCCTGGGCTCAAGCCAGTCTCCTGCCTCAGCCTCCCAAGTAGCTGGGACCACAGGCACCGCCACAACACCTGGCTGTTTTTTTTGGTTGCAGCCGTCATTGTTGTTTGGTGGCCTGGGCTGGATTCGAACCCGCCACCTTAGGTGTATGTGGCTGGCGCCTTAGCCACTTGAGCCACAGGCCCTGAGCCTAGAATCCTTTTCAATCCTTGTCATCATTTTCAAATTGTAGAGTCTTTATTAAATCATGACTATAGATTTTTAACAGGGATCTGTTATCTGATAATTTTTTGTATTCTCTATTCCTTAAATTCTTAATCTAGTTTATGTTTCTTGTTTGGCCCTTTTCACAATTATCAGTCAGTGGAGTAAAAGGTGTATGTGTCTTCCTACAAAAGAATGAGGAGCGGGAAGGCAGGAACTATGTTATTCATGTGGTACCAACTTTTTCTCCTATCTTAACATATATATATTTTTTTTCATACAAGAAGTATAGTAATTTTGGTTGAATCTAAATAATCTCAGTTTTGGGGTAGGAAATCAGTGTTAGACAGGAAATCCATCTTTTATCTGCTTTTTGTTCTGATGCTTCTGGGATTCTTCAGATGCTCACTTCTATTCTTAAAATAAACAGCATATTGGGTGGCACCTGTGGCTCAAAGGAGTAGGGCGCTGGCCCCATATACTGGAGGTGGCGGGTTCAAACCTGGCCCTGTCCAAAAAAAAAAAAAAAACAACCTGCAACAAAAATTAAATAGCATATTATTTGAAATTATTTTTACAGTGAGAAATAGAAAAAGTGAGGCATTCTGAGTAAAAAAATCCCCAATTCTAGTCATCTCTCTGATGCTGTGTAAGCTTGGATAAAGCACTTAAACTCTCTGGTCCTGTTTCTTCACTTGTTAAGAATATTTGAATTAGTTGATTATTCCTTCCAGGTCTTTCTATGAGAGTCAGCCAATTATCCATCTGTTCCAATTCGTTTCTGCCTTTCTTACTTATCTTATGGAAACATGTTACTTTTACCTCGCCTATATTAACTGCTCCCCTATATTCTTTTCCTTAAGAGGCACCTCTCGTCCTGTTATCTGTGGAGCATTCTCAGAGAAGAGTTAAGCAAATCCCTCAGACTCTCTGGGCCACAGTTTCCTCGTCTGTAAAGCAAGGGAATCCCAGATAATCTTTCAGATTGCTCACAGCTCTGACGATCTCAGCAAGCAGACTTGGCTCCTACTTCTCTAAAGGCTCGTCAGGTAATAAGACTCCAACTTCCTGTTTCTGTCTCAACTTAACCTCCCTCACTGAACCTTTGGCGGGATTCCACCCAAACCCATCAGTCAGAATGGAAATTGGCACGCAATCCGACAAACCCTGATAGGATTGCAAAAAAGCAGCAATGGTAGGATTAGTACTTAAAGCTCTAAGAATGTGTTCTCCAATGTTTTACGAAAATCACACCCTTGGAAACACTATCCATATTTAAGTAAGAGAGAGTAATTGGAGAATGAGTGGAGATAAATTACATTGGTAAACACATATTAATGGTTGTGATTAAGCGTCTTTGTCCCCCTCCCAGTGAAACCCCCAGCTGCATGCTCTCAGAACAGAACTGGCTATTCACAAATTAACAAAGAAATGATTATAGTTGACTTGCTTCAAGCTCTTTTTTTATACTACCACAGTGGAGCTCTAAATTAAATAGGTTTGAATGTTGGCTCATTTAGTAAAGGCATTTGTAGCTCAACACAATATAATCCTCCACAAAATTTTCCCAGTTTTAGAAAGAGTTGAATTTTTTTTTGTTTGTTTTGAGTACAGGACATTATGTAATGTTGTGATTTTGGTTAAATCATCTCTCAGCAATTAAAAACATTTAGAAAAGTTGCTAAGACCAGTGAAACACCAGCTCTACTTTTTCTTAGGTATCTAACACAACTGCGGTCACTGAATCACAGAATTTCAGAGTTGGGAGGAACAAATAAAAGCCAGGTACCGTCACCTCTTCGTTACACGGAAAAGAGAACTGGACTTCAAGTTGGTTTAGTGACCTGTGTGCAAGCCCAGCGGATTACCTCCGCCGTCAAAGAAGGGAGTCTGCCTGTAGGAGAGTTGGGGAGCCTGCTAGAACGATGGGAGGCAGATTACCTCTGGGATGGTAGGTGAGAGGGACGTAACAGGCGGCAGTTTGATGAGGATGTACAGCCTGTCTCCAGGGACAAAGTCATGGAGGACACCCTCCGAGGAGGCCCTGGGAGATGTGAAAGGAGGTCACAATCTGGCCGCAGAAGTGGAGCAGGCTCGAGTTCTTCAGCTGTGTGGCTGAAGTTGATGGTGTGAAGGAGTGTCCGGCAGGCCGGCAGTCATCACAGGTGCGGGATCAATTTCCAAGTGGGTCCACGACTGCAAGACATTTACCAGTTTTTATTTGTTTTTTCTTCTCATCAGCCCTTGGAGCCCCTCGTTACCTTTGGGTATTTACAATCAGATGAACCTTGGTCTCTAGAAGCTAAAAAGGCCCTTTACTCTCATTCTCAGCTCTGTGGCAGTTCCACTGTGGACATACAACCCTGCTCTACTTTGTATTATTTTAGAAGTGAAGCTCTTTGTAGGTGATATGTCAGCAAAACCTTGGGTGGAGAGTATAACTGGATGAGGGAGCCATCTGGTGACAGCAAGCAAGGGCTGTAGCTTCCAATCTACCGCAAATGTCTTCGGAGGTGATGCAAGAATTGAGCGGGCTGCCGGTTTTCCTCATTCCGTGCGGAGGGAGTTTTCTAAAATAACTCTTCCCCGACTCCTCAGTGGCTCCTTCCAGGGGCTTGGCCAGGGGGCTGGGTCCCTCTCCCCCTCTTCTGGGCCTGCGCTGTGCGTTCTTACTATCTCTGACCATGCAGGGAGCCTTTGGTCCTGGCTCTGTCCCTCAATCCAGCTTGTTCTTTTAAAAAGTCAATTTATATCATTCAGTTCAGAGAAGCATTTACAGGCCCACTTGGCCACATTTCACTAAATAGCACTTCTCTAAATAGCTTTATCACTATTAAATGTGATATTTTGATCTCCTTGCGTCCTCTACCTTCATTGGTTTTGAGTTCAGACAGGAAAAAGATGTGCTGTGTACTAACTAACCTACTAACACTTCAACATAGATCAAGAGACACATTGTATTATTTGCCTCTGTGTCTTTTAGGGACGAAGTAGTAGAATTATTTTTTACTCCTTTTCAATGAGTTTCTTAGCCTTACCTGTAGGTGACAGCTTCAAGTTGCAAAAATAGCCACATTCTAAGTTTACCGTAGCTTTGCCAGTCAACACGCAGCCCACCAGCAGCGTAGCACTGTCTACAGAAGCGTGTTCGAGAAAGCAGAATCACAGATGTACTGAATACAAATCTGCATTTCCACCATCTCCCAGGTGATTTGTGTGTGCGTGAGTTCTTCCACGCGGAGTCGTAGACCATTGAGTCACTTCAACTCCTCATTGATTTCTCAGACATCTGTGGCTCATCAGAAGCCCAGGAAAACCACTCAAATTATTTTTTATTTTATTTTATTTTTTATAGCTACTTTTTTTTTTTTTTTTTTGCAGTTTTTGGCCGGGGCTGGGTTTGAACCCGCCACCTCTGGCATATGGGGCCAGTGCCCTACCCTTTTGAGCCACAGGCACTGCCCCACTCAAATTATTTATCTTGTCCTTTAATTGACTATTGCCATTACTCCCAATGTCCTCACCTCTACCAGCAACTATTGTCACCGAAAGGCTAATAGTCTTAAAGAAGTTTATTTTCTTTGGACATATTTCTTCGGCTCCGGCAAACACACACAGTTTCGTTAGCTCACCATTAGAGAATAATTTTCCTTGCTTGGCTAGCAAATGGATCCTTAGTTGGACGGCGTCTCATTTTAATGTTTTGTTTTTGTAAAAGAATTATGCTGGGATATTGTATTTTAAATTTTCTAATTGTTTTTTTTCCTGACCACGGCTTTCCTGACGTGGGCATATCATGATGAATGCTTTGTCTGAAGATTGTTGATGTGTAGTGTATTTTTTTAGCACAGCTATAATGTCATAATAAACACAACGCTTTGCCATTTAACACAATAACTAAATAATTCTCACTCCATATGCCTTAAAAGTGTGACATTTGAAGTTCACTTTTCTTGTTTTGACATGATGGGTTTGCACTGGTATTTAAAATCAAACAAAATGTCATGGTTTGGCAATATGTGTGGTGCTAGAAACGCTGTCTAGTTATAACTGTGTCACTGAGATTTATAGTACACTGAGCAGCAGTGTGAAATCCTAAGAGTGCCACCTACAGTCCCTGTCACAACGACTCAAATCTGCAGCGTTAGCTCGAAAGCAATCACACATAATAAGTCAATGGGTGTGCATGGTTGTGTTCTAACAAGTTTCCAGACGTTTAAATTTGAATCTCCTCTAATTTTCATATTCTTCTTACTTTTATTTTTCTCCAACCATTTAAAACAGTTTTTACATTCTCAGCTTGTCCAAAAATGGGAGTGGCCCATGAGCCACAGTTGTCAGCTCCACAATAGACCATCAGGTTTGCATAAGGACGGGGCCCAGGCTGGAGAGGGAAAGGGAGAAGCCAGCTCTTTTTTCACCCTGTTGGAGTTGTGGTGAGACCAGTAGGGGGAATGGAATGAGGTGCACGAGAGTAGCAGTTGTGGTTCTGGTGAGTAGCAGTTGTGGTTCTGGTTTCCTCTCCCGGCTTTGCCCCTCGGAGGCAGAGAGGCTACAGCTTACAGTGGGAGCCCTGAGGGTAGGAGGACTCCAGCCTCCCTTCACCATATTTTCACCTCACTATCCTGATTTACTCCCGTTTGAGGGTGCTGGTCTCTTAAGTTGCCTTGTGCTAAGTGGAAGTGTAGCCAAACAAAAGCAAGCTTGATAAGCCAGCATGATCAAACAGGGAGATCCGGAGATTTTCCTTCCTTGAACTGCCCTTTATACGCATGTAGCATGGATGGAGCACCAACGGAGCCCAGTGAACAAACAGATTAAAAGTTCACCAGCCACAGGTCTCAGCATCAGATCTCTATAGGGGGCCAATGATCAGGGCAACAGGGTCACCGCCCCAGGGAGAAGCTATGCCAGCAGTAAATGACAAGGGCTATCATGACACCAGGGGCTCCTCACCTGTCTCCCCAAAGCTATATTACGAATGAGTGTTTTCGAAAGGATTAAGTTACTGGAGCAAACTAAGCTGTCATTCAGAATCCTGATCCCCTATCCCTACTAACCAAGAGGCGGTGCCTTTGAAGAGAGCTACAGTAGGCAAAACCAAACTCAATTCTTGTGTTTCCTCTCTGCTATTGTGATTCAAGATATGTGACTTCCTTTGCAGATTATCTTTAGCAAGTTGACACTCACCTGGAAGATTCTCTTTTTCACTCTTAAAGAAAAGAGCGTACTTTTTATTTTTTATTTTTTATTTTTATTTTTGAGACTGAGCCTCAAGCTAGCCCCCTGGGTAGAGTGCTATGGCATCGCAGCTCACAGCAACCTCCAACTCCTCGGCTCAAGCGAGTCTCCTGCCTCCGCCTCCCAAGTAGCTGGGACCACAGGCGCCTGCCACAACGCTGGGCCATTTTTTGGTTGCAGCCATCATTGTTGTTTGTCGGGCCCGGGCTGGGGATTCGAACCCGCCACTTTAGGTGTATGTGGCTGGCACCTTAGCCGATTGAGCCACAGGCGCCGAGCCAAGAGCGTACTTTTTAAACAGGGGGCCAGTTCACTGTCCCTCAGACCGCTGGAGGGTGGGACTCAGGGCCCTGGGACAAGTCGGCTGCTAAGCAGGACAGGCAGTGGCAGCAAAACCACCTGGCGGGTCAGATAACTGTCCTAGGCGGGCTGCATGTGGCCCGTGGGCTGTAGTTTGAAGACTCCTGGAGTAAGGCATGTAGCATCTTGTATATAAGGGTTACTAAGGATTACATAAGTTTTCATTTGGGAATGATCTTGGAGGTGTAAGCACTCATTCATGATAAAAATATTTTCTTTAACCTTAATGATCTAATAATCCAACATCTAGAGAAGCCAGGTTGGCTTTTTGGACAAATGACCTGCACTTAGAAGGTCTTGAACTTGGCTTACTGCTCTGCTGTCCTTGTCTTATAATTCCTAATATATATCTTTTTAAGAGATGCAGCTGTCCAGTCTGAAGTACAGTGGAATAATTGTAGCTCACAGACTCCTGTGCTCCAACTGTCCTCCTGCCTCAGCCTTCTAAGTAGCTCAGACTATAGGATTGAGCCACCGTGCCTCCCTAAAAATTGTTAATAATTTTTGAACAAGGAGTCCTGCATTTCCAGTTTGTGCTGGGCCTTCTAAATTATGTAAGTTCCGTGCAGTTCTGTGAAGAACAATTTTAAATGTTAAGCTTTTTACAATGGGTTTTTATTATATTTTAAAACTGAATTAATCCAACAAGAGCTACTTTTTACCAGAACTCACAAGTTCATAAAAAGTAGATGAGCAAAGAATGTTTATTCACAATTTTGGTGGACACTATGCAAATATCAGGCATAAAGATGGACTTTGCAACCTAACTGTCTATAATATTGGCTAAACATATTATGGTGTAATCATATAATATAGAATATGCTTAAGATACCTAGGCTTCAATTCTGCTTGAACTTTGGAACTATCTTAGGAGATATTTAAAAACAATTGTCTAAACCTTTTTGATTGAGCAGTTGATCAATCAGTCTAGGTGTGTGTGGATTTTTGGTTTGGGATTTTGTTTGTTTGCTTGTTTTGTTTTTTGTTTATTTCCAAAGTTCCTTAAGGCAGTCTAATATTCAGGCAGGATTGAGAGCCATTGGTATCACCCTTGAAAAATGATAAAGTGTACATAAACCTATTGGTGTAGAAGATTATCCATAATATAAGGTTTTTTGAAATGCAGGTTATTGGGCAGCAGGAGTTATTTAATACCATTTGTGGAAAAAAATTTTTTATATGCAATACAGGTTCTAGAATGGTAAACTCAAGAAGCTTTATTTTGAATGGTTTTGCTTCAAGAGAAAAGCCAGTTTGTGCTCACTTTAACAGCACATATATTAAAATTAGAATGATAGAGAAGAGTCGCATGGCACTTGCACAAGGATGACACACAAATTCGTGAAGCATTCCATGTTTTTGAAGGCAGTATGGAGAACCCTCAAAGAACTCAAATTAGACCTCCCATTTGCCCCCACAATCCCATTAGTAAGCATCTACCCAGAAGAAAAAAAAATCCTTTTGTCATAAGGACATTTGCACTAGACTGTTTATGACAGCTCAATTTATAATCACCAAAATGTGGAAACAACCTAAATGCCCACCAGCCCAGGAACGGATTAACAAACTGTGGTACATGTATACCATGGAATACTACTCAGCCACTAGAAAAGATGGAGACAACAACTTTTGTATTAACCTGGATGGAGTTAAAACACATTCTTCTTAGTCAAGTGTCACAAGAATGGAGGACCAAGTATCCGATGAATTCAATGTAATATGAAGCCAGTAGATGATCTAATACATGCCCACATAAGAGAAAAACTCGTATCAATTCAAGGTGGAGGGTGGGGGAACGAGGAGTGGGACGAGGGGAGGCGGGAGGGAGATGGGTGTGTTCCCATTTAATGGGCACAATGTAAGGGTGGATGGCACACTTCTTGGGGGAGTGATGCAATTATCAGAGGGATTCTACCTAACAAAAGCCAACATTGTAACCTAACTCTGTGT
>CAUYQV010177648.1:0-21305 GCA_963574575.1 Galagoides demidoff
TTCACATTCCCCGCAGCCTCTGGCCCATTGTCACACACCCAGCGGATGCACCGTGCTTATGTTTAAACTACCTGAGAGCTTGAAGCCCTCCATCTTTACCCCTGCAGCTCTATGCCAGTGAACTCTGCTTCATCCTTCCCCTTGGCCAAGGCTCTTAAGGAAATTAGAAGGTTTTACCCCAAGTCTCACAGATAGAAAGAAGTAACACTGGAAGGCTGTCTTTTGGGAGACCGGAGAGGGGGAGATTTACATCTGTAGAGAAGGCAGCCAAGTCTATCCTGTCTCAAGCTAGAAGAGATTAACTGAGAGTCTGACACCTTTAAGGTCTGAAAAGAAATGCTTACCATCCGTTTTCTGTGGCAGCCACCACCTCTCAGCTTTCTTTTTTTTTTTTATTAAGTCATTGCTGTGTATATTAATACTATCATGGGGTACAGTGGGTTGCTTCTATATACAATTTGAAATACTTTCATCCAACTGGTTAACACAGCCTTCGTGTCATTTTCTTAGTTGTTGTGTTAAGACAAGGTACATGTGAATCTTACTAAATGTGGAATATAAATGTCTTAACCTCTCAGCTTTTGTATGTGTAACAAGACCATCCTTGCTGGCCACTCAGGCCTCTTCCTCTTTCCCTCCCAAAACTGATTTTTTTTTGCTGTCAAGTCCCCATTCTTTAAAAACCTCTGTACCTCACTAAAAAGCTGAGTCTTCATTTTCTGAGAGTTCCTAAGTACGTATGTTGAAATAAATTTGTACAGCTTTTGTCTTATTTTTTAATTATTATTATTATTTTTTTTGAGACTCACCCTGGGTAGAGCGACATGGTGTCATCATAGCTCACAGGAACCTCAAACTCTTGGGCTCAAGGGATCCTCTTGCCTCAGCCTCCTGTGTAGCTGGGACTACAGGCACCAGCCACAACACGTGGCTAATTTTTCTATTTTTAGTAGTGGGGAGGGTCTCACTCTTGCTTAGGCTGGTCTCCAACTCCTGACCTTATGCAATCCACCTGTCTCAGCCTGCCAGAGTGCTGGGATTACAGACATGAGGGACTGTGCCTGGCCGGTATAGCCTTTTCCTTATTAATCTGTTTTTATTATGAGTTGATTTTTTTCAGTGAAACTTCTCAGGCCAAAGGAGTTTTCCTTCACCCTGACAATATCACCTCTTCTTGTGCCTTCAACCCGCATCCATGGGCGGCTTGGTGGGAGGTCTGACCCTGGCACAGACAGGCACACTCAGGAAGCTTATCACCTTGTGAACTAGGCCATTTTGCACCAGAATTAGATACGCATATTTTATATTAAATATCTGTTGAGTATGAGCCAGGAGCTGGGTCCCAGTGACTATCTCTGATGCAGAGTGACGTGTTTGTGATCTATCAGTGAACAGGCTCCGTCTGTGCTGCACACAGTGAAGGCTCAGCTCCCACTGCTGCAGTGGGCTTGTATAAGCCCAGAGATGCCCCCTTCCTAATCCCCAGAACCTCTGAGTGTGTCACACCACATTGCAAAGAGGCTTTGCCGACGTGCTTACGTGAGTGGTCTTTACAGAGGGAGGTGATTCCGGATCACCCAGGTGGGCTCACTGGAATCCCACAGGTCCTTCTCAGACAGAGGCAGGACAGTCAGAGGAAGCTCAGGAGGTTAGGGAAGCAAAGGTTGGAGGAGGCACAGGGTGGGAGCTCTGGAGATGCTAACTTGTTGGCTGTGAAGATGGGAGAAGGGGCAGAGAGCCCAGGGAAGTGGTCCACTTTGGGATCTAGAAAAGGCAGGGGAAGCCGATTCTCCCTGGAGTTTACACAAAGCACTGCTGGCAGTTGGATTTTAGAACAGTGAGGTATCTCCACGCCAGTCAGTTTGAGTCAATTTGTTACTGCAGGATGGGAAACTCCTGCTCAGGGATGGAGAGATTCTTGTGTTAGTGAATGGGGCAATACGGCCTTGTACTTACACTTGGGGTCACACACCCTCCTTCCAATGTCTTGGCATGGGGTGTGGGCTTTCAAGTTCCATGGGGACCACAACAGAAATGGCCACATTGGCCTTCTCCCTATCAACTTGCAGTGATGCTGGGAGGCCCTGTGTATCCCAGAGCAGGAGGGGAAGAGAAAGGCTCTAAGATCAGGGCAGAGTGGAGAGTAGATGAGCGGGGAGGCCGGCGCTCAGGGACGCCCAGGCCGCTCACCTTTGTAGATCCCGTTACTCCCGCCGTGCACGTCCCCTTTCATGTTCACCTCTTCCACGTGTGCGCCGTGGTCCGACGTGAAGTACACCAGGGTGTTATTGGTCAAACCCAGCTCATCTAGGATGTTCAAGACCTGCCCTGGAGGGGGGAGAAAGACTCGATTTTAATACTCTGCAATCTTCACAAGGGGGAGTGGCTGGCCTCCCTGGTGGGCTGGACAGGTGCTTGTGTCCGGGGGCTGGTTCCCTGCTGATCCCCAAGGGAGAAGATTCAGTCCATGGCATCAGTGTCACGTAGGGGAATCTGGGTATCAGGACGTCACTCAGCTGGGAGGCCCGACAAAGCATTCCCAATAAACAATCACCATTCCCCTTGTGTGAAGAAACCTTTCTAGAAATATTTAACAAATGTCTTCCTTTAACGTGTCCCGTACACACCCAAGACTGTCACAGACACTTATGCTCCTCCCCTTTCCTTGCTTGTGTCCTCAGCTTTTCCCCCAAACCAACATCAAATACCAACCCCCATATAGCAACCCTTCAAAATAATGATGACAATGGCACTTGCTGCCATCTGTTGAGGGCTCTTCACACCCAAGGGGCTTTATTACATGTTCTTATTCAGCCCCAGTGAACCCTCCAAGTACGCAGCACTGGCCCCATCAGACCGATAATTGCAGGCGTGCTGTGAAAAGATGAGTAACCGTTCAACTTCACAGGTGGGAAGGGGGAAGCAGAAAGTGGAGGTAATGACCCTAAATCCATTACGGTTAGTTTGGAGAAGAGGGTGAACACCGCCTTCGTGCAGGAAGCTCTTGCCAGCTCTGCTCTCACATCAGAAGACATGACAAACCAATAGATAACTCCGGTTTCCACGGGGATCTCCGTGCTGCTGGGCTCTGTGCTCAGGCAAGTATGTTAGTGAATACAGCTACACTTCGACGGCTGTCTGACTCCACACTTTTTCTTCTTTTGAGATAGAATCTCATTCTGTCACCCAGGCTAAAGTGCAGTGTGTCAGCTTAGCTCATGACAACCTCAAAGTCCTGGGCTAAGATGATCCTCCTGTCTCAGCCTCCTGAGTAGCTGGGAGTACAGGTACCCACCAGGATGCCTGAATAATTTTTCTATTTTTAGTAGAGAGGGAGTTTTGCTCTTACTCAGGCTGGTCTTGAACTCTTGAGCTCAAGCAATCCACACACCTCAGCCTCCCAGAGTGCTGGGGTTACAGGAGTGAGCCGCCTTGCCTGGCTGCATTTTGATGGTTTTCAGCCTCACTCTCCCTCTCCTGCTGTGCTGCCTGAGCTGGTCAGGAATCCTGGCTCTCCTTCCTCCACTGCTGGAGGAAAGCTGGGATGAGCGCACCCCTGCCTGCACCTGGGACACCTTCATGTGAGCCCCCACTGTGGGGGTCCGCAAAGCAGAACCAGTCTCTTTTCCCTGATGTCGCAAGCTATTCCTTGATCAGCTTAGGAACTGTCCTGCATTCCCCTGGAAACCCTCCCTCAATACCCGTTTGGAGCCAAGAAACTGGAAACCGGGCTTGGCCATCTTTCCCTGTCTTCCTATATTGCCTGTATTCATTGATGGTGGCTTAATCTCAAGACCAGGTAAACATGTAAACCCACTGACCTATATACTAGTTGCAGACACCGAGGATTACAGAAAGAAGATATTCTTAGATTGATGGTAAGTAACAAGGAAATAAGTGAAATAATGTGAAAATTGCAGGGGAATTCGCAGATGGGGTTAAATTGGTATGGATAACTGGGGTCTACAGGGTTAGATGCTCACATCTTCTTGCTGTGGGTGTGCCATGCCAATGGCCTCGACATGGGAACCAAATTTTGGGTGGAATTCATTTAGCCACAGAGGTGGCTAAAGAGGTGACCACAACCGCTACTGTACAAGGACACCAGGTATGCTCTGTGACAGAAATAAGGAATACAGAATATACCATACCCAGCAGGTAGAGCATGAGTTGAGGAGACAGGCTGTCTACTCTGGGTACACCCTCACCTCGTTGGCCCAGAGTAAGGGGAGAAGGAACATGGAGTCAGCTGTTTACGGGGGTGGCAGAGATGATTTCTGATATTGAAACAACACCCAAATCATTTGTTACAAGACATATTTCTGCCATTGACTGCAAATGCCACAGGCCGAAGTGTGCTCAATCTTTTTCAATTTTTAACTGAGAGATAAACATTTGTAGAACCCACACCGTATACATAAATGTCATCCTCAGAACCAAGCAATAAGACACCTGAGGGCCACGTTAGCAATTTATGTTCCATGATAAATCATTAACAGGCAGACATTTATGGTGGTGTTATCCAGTAGAGCCAAACAGACCACCTGGGCGCTGGGGCTTGGGGTTATTTGGCTGCAACACTAATTTAAGCCTTATTACTTTGAAAATGGTAATTACCTTAATGAGTTGAAATAGAAGAAAACAATCAGACAATGTAACCCCTGCTTATACCATGAAGGAAAAATGCCCCGTTCTATTCACACAGCAACATGTAAAAGAGCAGAGATGAGGAAGAGCAGTGGAGGGAGGCGTCTGCTGCCCTCCATGGCAGCTCCTGTTCAGTAAAGGCCACACAGTGGTGACCTTCATTTCAGGTAGAAGTCATCTTTCACACATGCCGCGGTGCCTTGGCACAAAGAAAGTGCTGTGAAAAAATGTGGCATCAAAATGGGGCTTCCCAATTCAAGTGCCCATCAGTTTGTGGATGGATTAATAAGCTGTGGTGTATGCAAACCATGGAGGACTATTCAGCCATAACAAAGACACACCATGGAGGACTATTCAGCCATAACAAAGACACACCAAGGAGGACTATTCAGCCATAACAAAGACACACCAAGGTGGACTATTCAGCCGTAACAAAGACACACCAAGGAGGACTATTCAGTCATAACAAAGACACACCATGAAGCACTATTCAGCCATAAGAAAGACACACCAAGGAGGACTATTCAGCCTTAACAAGGACAAACCGTGAAAGACTCTTCAGACATAACAAAGACAGAGACTTTACATGTTTTGTGTTAACTTGAATGAGGTTGAAATACATTCTTAGCAAAGTATCACAAGAATGGAAAAGCAAGTATCCAACACAGTCAATACCCATATGAAACCAAAAGATAAACAACTGACATGCCCACATGAAAGCAAAACACAAGTGGGAGTGGAGGAAGAGGGGAGGGGAAGGCGGGAGGGCGATTGGCAGCGTCTCACCAAATGTGCACAATGTGACGGTGTTCAGGACACCCGCTGGGTGAAGGGCTCAACCACAACTGCAACTTGACCTTAGGACTGAAAACAATGAAGCCTAAACATTCGTACTCTCATATTAATCTGAGATTAAAAGGAAAAAAAAACCCAACAAGATTTAGATGGAGCTCACTAATAACACAGACATGGCCTGATTTGATGTTGTCTTCATATTGGCTCAGTTGTAACAAGCATTCCACCCTAGTTAACTTGTGCATGATTAAGGAAAAGTGTGTGTAGGGACTGTATAAAAACTCTCTACTTTCTAGTCAACTTTTCTGTAAACATAAAACTACATAAAAAATAGTCCCTTAATTTGAAAAATGCGTTTTGGATGCAATGTGGGACTCCACGCTTCCTCATTCATTCATTCAACACGTGTTTTCGAAGCTCCCCCCTCCACAGGTTGTGTTCCAATGGCTGGGGTCTCAGAGTTCCAGGGACACTTTTTTATTTTTTAGTAGTTAAAGTACTTTTATTTTAAAAGCAAATTCCTATCCCCAAAGTCAGAGCCTGCTCCTTCACATGGGCGGTTTCTCCTTTAGGTTATTTCTATCTCCACACAAATTTACAGCTGTGTTTATTACACAGATTCCTTTAACTAAAATATCCCGTATCCATCCATATCTGAACACTGTTCCCTAAATATTTCCTCAAATCTCAGTATTTCAAAGGACCACAATCAGATATTCAACATGTCCCCAGGAAAGTTTCTTCTTCGACGCCCAGAGGGATCATTTTCTGTAAAGGTGCCCTACACACCCAACCCAGAGGGACTCACAACAGAGGAATAGTTGAGGCCATCACATGGGTAGGAATGGTGGGATGTTTGGCCCAATCCGCTGACAAATGCTCAGATTTCTGATTTCCTATTAGCCCTTTCTTTCCTGAAAGCCATACTCTGTACCCCATACTATTTAGATCTTCAGCCAGAATCTCATTTGTAAAGCCCAGAGTCCATTAAACATTTAATTTTTCATAAGATTGATCTTACAAAGGTCTAACATATTTCTCTCCTAAGACTTCTGAACGGAAATCTCCCAAGGGAACAGAGGCTGATGTATTATTTTTGCTTTCAGAGCAATATATTGCAAGTCAGAGGTCTGCAAATATTATTTTTCAGTAAGATTCTCCAGGTATAATGATACCAATTTGGAGAGAATGATAGTTTTGAATTACTGGTGGTGGGCTGCAGGCTGGCTTATAAATGAAATGTTCTATTTTCAAAGCGTTCTCACTTTGTTTCCCGAATGAAACAAGCAGGGAAAATAAACCATTTCAAGAGCACTTTGTTATTTAACTGGAGACCACATTTGAAAGGCAAAGTGAGGGCTTCCTGACACGAATTCTTCTAAGTCTAAGGATGGAAACTTGGAAACGGGGAAATCTGGGTCCTTCTTCAGTCAAGAGTCAATGTGGTTTGCAGTCAGTGGAAGGCTAAATTCTAAGGAATTGTTCGTTTCTTCTGTTAATTCCTTCTGCAAACAAGTATTAAGCCATTATTAAGAGTCAGGCTCTGAGCTTCACTGTGCGGGAGGGAGAAGGGCTTGAAACGTGAGGGACAAGGGCTGGTGTCGGGAGACTGGGCGCCACCCCAGAGCACCACATGCTCCAGCTCTCCCTTCCATGCCCTGAGTTGAGCAGACGTGCTTTGAACCATGGGGGCTGCCAGGAGGAACGGTGTGCAAAACACCGGCTGGGACTGCTCCCACAGTGAGCACTTGCTGACCTTCCCTTCTACCGTGGAGTTGAGACATGGGTTTGTCTAAGAGTCACGTTAGATGCACCGCACCGAGCCACACCACCCCAGCTCCTGGTCAACTGCTGTGCCATTTTGCCTACTCCTATCTAAAAACACCCCCAAAGCAAGTACCAAATGAGAAGCCAGGACAAACACCACCCTTCAAAGCTCTGAGAGGAAGCACAGCATGTTTGTATTTCTACCCGCTTATGGAATACAGATAAATAATCCGCATGAGGACGTTTGGGGGGCCTATATTTTTTGTTCTATGTGTAGGCTTTGAACTTGATTGTGTTATACAGTACAGATAAATGGCATCCACCCGCCATGACTTGTTAAGACAGCATTTGCACTTGCTCCCTGTCATTCCAGGAGACACAAGGAAATCCTTGATAGTGCCCCCCCAGGCTATTCTAGTCAGCAAGTTAGTCCTTCCCCGACCCACGGGTTGCTGATGGGACTGCTGAGTGTTAAGATGGATGAGAGTCACAGTAACTGCCGACCTGCTGGTGGCTGGACTCTCCCCTGGACATGCGAGATGCCAGGCGTTATTCCAGTGCTGAAGCCCTGAAGGGCTGTGTTCTGGTGCTCATCGGAACCACCTGTCAGGTGGCCCGGAGCTATCCTGCTGCCACTGATCCCAGAAAGGCAATTCTCTGTCAGCTGATGCAGGATTAGCTCCTCCATCACCCCACACATCACGGTGTGTCTGTCACTGTACAAGCTGGACGACTGTCTCTGGTTAGAAGCCGTGTCTATCTCCTGTAGGCAAACTCGATCTAGTGCTTTTTTTTTTTTAATAAATAGTCAGTATTCCCAAAACTTGAGTGCTGCTATTCTCCATTCATGTAGAGCTCAAGAGACCCTACTGGTGGAAAATTCAAAACCATATGATTTATCTTTACTAAGGAACAAAATCAAGATCAAAAGCTTACACATGCAAGAAATAAATAGGAGCCCCCCACCAAAAAAAAAAAATTTATCTGTATTTCATCCTCTGGGAGAGACACAAAGGAGGCGCGCTGCCTCTCCGAGCCCTCACAGGTGCTGTTCGTCCTGGCTTCTCCCTTGATAGTGCTTTGGGGGATTTTTAGAGAGAAGCAGGCAAAATGTCACAGCAGTTAAGATGTGGAGTTCTGCTTTCATGTGCTATGTCTAATGTGACTCTTGCACTAAATGCCACCAGGGACTCCACTGGTCAAACACCCCTGGACATCCAGGTTGAAGGAAGGTGCTGAAACAGCTGCAGGGTATTTTCAAGAACTGTGAACTGGGAGGAACAGGTGGACACGACTACACAGCATTGTCCCACCTGAGTGACTACAGAAGGGGGCCTTCTATCTCCCCTGACGACTGAGCAAGAGGAAAGTCCCTTGAACTTTCGGCAGGAACCATGTGAGCTGCGTGCGTGCACCCCCGCCTGGAACTGAGCAGGGAGAAACCCTCCTCTCTGGAGGGTCTCTAATCACAGGGCTGACCCTGCCCTGACAGTGATGGATCCAGGCACCCAGCACTGTATCCTAATTAGTTTTCATTCATCCACACTCCCCACATCCATTAATTAGGGGCTCATTATCCTTTTTAGTATTTTACTCACACCCACATGTCTTAACATAAAAATTATGCTCAAAATGTGTTCAGAACACATCCTTAATAATGTTTAAAATAGCTATGAAAAAGTAAGCGTAAGCAAGTGTGACGTTAAGAAACCAATTAGACTAACCTATATATATATTTTTCTTTCATTCTGCTGGCTGACCCAAAGGAACAACCAAGACATTGTTCTCAGCATCCAGGTTCTCCAGCCTGTTCACATCGTTCCTCAGATTTTAATGGGTATATTCGTGACCATGAGAGAATGAACATTCTGGCTCAGTAAATTGAGTGGAGGGTGGGGCATCCCAGTAACTTGAATTTCTTTTTTAAAAAAAAAAAATGCTCCTACAAGACGGTGATGGTGCAGGTCTGGGGACCATGCTTTAAGATGGAAGGTCCCATGTGACTAAGTGTTTAGTTAATACTAACATAGAACGAAAAGAGACGGCTGGCACGTCACGGATTTCAACAACTGTACTGCACTGATGAGGAGATTTGGCTGGTTTTAGGCAATTTGACATGTAACGTTCAAATACAGCCAGTAATCCTAATATGCACGTAACCGCGGTCATCAATAAGACAGTTAAGACACGGAAAACTGCAGGACCAAACCGCTGCTGTTGTACAAGCGACCCTTCGTGCTTGGCTGCTGTCTCCCTCCTGGGGTGGCTCCTCTCTGGGCCTGCACTGCCTCCTGGATGTCGTCCTTATTGTAGGTTGCACCTGGCTGCTGGGACGATGCTGGGATTCCTCCACGCGGCCCATGCTGCCCTCATCACAGCTGTAATGTGGGATTTATCCTCCTGCACCGCTGTCTGCTCTTGCCACCTGGGACCCCCCCATGGCTCTACTCCACCATCTTTTTCGATTAACAATAACCTGTGTCATTTCCACGTTGTTGCATTTGCTGGAAATAATTTGAGTAACTCCGACTTGTTCTCCTGCTCACAGAGGACGCCTTTGTTTTCCTGAGCAAATGAGGCAAAGGCACAGGGAAGATGAGAGTCATTGCATCACTTGGCTGGAAATACTCTCATGTGTCTGGGAGAATCCCAAAGTCAGCATGGCTGCAGGCCAGCAGAAAGCACTCCGGGTCTGAGCCAGTGCACAGCACAACCACGGGGTCATCGACATCACACCGGGGTGGGGGATCACAGTGGAAGGAGGATTCTGAAAGGCAGCTTTCTGGGTGAACATTCTGTCCACTTTCCACCCAGGTCCACCACTGTATTGCCTAGACTTCCCCTTCTTGCAGAAAATAAGGATTGGATCCTCTGGTGCAGCTCTGTATAGAATGGTCACCAGCTGAACTTGCCCTGGGAGGTAAGCGGGGCTCTGCTGTAGAGTATGCATTTGGTTGGCCAGAGGCTCATGGGACATTTCTATTGAATATGACAGAAGTCAGTGCAAAGCTGTTGAGACCAGCCACAGTTGATGGCAGGTGCAACCTTAAACCTCCTGTCTGCAGCAGGGGGCAGAGGGGCAGAGGGCACTCTGAGTGCAGTGTGGCCTGAGGCTCTGGTCCTCTACCAAGGAAACTGAGCCCTTCAGAATTGTCCTCATGTGTGAGTTGCCACCCAAACTCATTCATTATCCCTCACTTAATTCTGAACAGACGTCCTTTATACCGTGTGAGGCCAACTCTGAAACTCGGGACTTGATGGATCCCAGAATGTAGGAGCTGGAAGGAAACCACCAGAGGCCGTTTGTCCAAACAGGCTTGTTTCATAAACACCCTGAGGCCACAGAGCGGGGGACTGTCTACCTACTGCAGCAATTAAATCCCCCAGGGCAGAAATCGTCTCCTGCTACCCAGAGGCAGGGTAGGCTAGCGGCTGCCAGGCAGCCTCGCGCAAGGGACCTCACCTCCCCAAGCTTTGCTTTCTTACCTACAAACTAGATAAGATGACTAAAACACCACAAAGCAGAGTTGCGGGGGTTAAAGAAAGATACTCACATCAAGTGTTTAGTTACACGGCTGCACTGGACTGCATACTTTTGTATTTCAGCCACTGAGAGTTAATAATGTGTATTACTTTCCTCGTGGCGGTGGCTGTTAGCACGTTGCTGGTATTATAGATAGTACTTAAGTGATCCCCTATATTTTTATTATTCTTGCTTGAATTAATTGGGCAACTTGAATCCTGGATAATTTATTATGATACCTTCTCAATGGAAAGGATTTATAAAACAATGTTAATCACACTATTCATTTTAATTTGAGATGTAAACTCAAGGTAAAACAATATTAGTCCTGAGCTCAAGACTATGATATTAATATTCTGGTTGTTTAAAAATGGTAACATTGTTACGGAGTTAAGACCCAGAGGTTAATGATTTAAGAGCTAAATGAGCTTAGAGAAGGAAAATCAATATTCTACACAACGAATTTCCAACTAAGTATTCCAGCCAGAGTTTGCTTAGCTTCTCAAGCCCGTTTCCCCATCCTTCCCGCTATGTTTCAATCTGTAGGCTAAGGCTGCAGAAACTTCTTCCTGCACAAAGTTTCCTGTTTTGTCACAAATGCTGATTTCCTGGAAACTCAAATAGAAAGTTGGGAGCCGAGGAAAACAGTGACAATCTCTGCTCCCTCGGTCCTTGCCGGCCTGTTCTCTGTGGCTTCCCTGACATACTGGTTTGCACTGAGCTTTCCATATGTGCAGAACCGAGGCCCACATTTACAATCTAGAATAGGGAAATGAGGAATAAAATGGTTTTGAAGACACAGATTCATTTGCAGGACCCCGGCCTTTAATATCAACGCAGTGGAGAGCAAGCCGTCCCCTGACCACAGCACGTATGCGGCCTGTCAAATTGGCAGGCGAATGGGTCTCAGAAAGGGTCACAGAGGAAGGGGGCAGGAAATAAGTTCAATGCCACCTGCCCATATAAGACAGCAGACAGGCGGTGGGGTGGCGCTAATCTTTCTCTCCCTCGTGGCCATCACTTGTCCTTACGTCAATCACACTTAGATTCCGGAATTACCTCTCCATAGGAACTCTATCCTGCAACCCTTTAAGAAGTCCAATAAACATGTCTGTGGGACTCACCGTGTGCTGCAGGGGCGGCTCAACCAACAAACGCCAGCGGCCGTCCCAGGGTGCAGGAGCCTGTCCACAAAACATGCACAGTTGGGCAAAGGAGAGGTGGAGCTGGACACCAGTGTTTAGACAGCACTCACCCTGGGGGTCATTCTTCTCCCTCCTGAAACGAGGCAGATCCTGCCACCTAGCCCACTGCTGCTTCAAGAGCAAAAGAGAAACTGATGTCCAGCACTGGCAGCTGGCATCTAGACAGCGTGTGCTGGACAGGGGCTTCTGCGCAATGACCTCAGCACCAGCCCTGGCTAGCCCTGTCCAGCAGCAAAGAACAGTAGGCTGTTAGATCCAGAAAGGCTTTGCCCAAACCGCTGCAACACACATGAGCTCATCCCTCTTCCTAGCTGAGCAGTACGCCTTGTATAGACATGCCACAGTCTGTGACCTGCTCAGGAGCTGACACGGACAGACATGCCACCTTCTGTGACCCACTCAGGAGCTGACACAGTACAGACATGCTGCCTTCTGTGACCCACTCGTGAGCTGACACGGTACAGACATGCCACAGTCTGTGACCCGCTCAGGAGCTGACATGGTACAGACATGCCACCTTCTGTGACCTGGTCATGAGCTGACACGGTACAGACATGCCAGCCTTTGTGACCCACTCAGGAGCTGACAGACACCTGCTGACCCCCCAGCCTTGCAGTCTCTGAACTGTGGTGCCATCTGTGAACCATGCTGCGGTCTGTGAACCGTGCTGCGGTCTGTGAACCGTGCTGCGGTGTGTGAACCATGCTGCGGTCTGTGAACCGTGCTGCGGTGTGCGAACCGTGCTACGATGAACATTTGGGTACAGTTGTCTGTTTCATAAAGTGACTTCTATTCTTTTATGCAGGTAACTAGTAAACCTCCCAAGTGATGACAAAAACATCTGTACCCCCTTAATATTTTGAAATTGAAAGAAAGGAAAAGTCTTTACTTCCAACTTCGGAGCCACTGCAAAGCAGAGGCATTGAGAAAATTGAGTAGGACTCAGACTCTCCTGCAGGAAACGATGTTCTGAGGGGCCGTCTTGGCAGGTAGCTCGCACCACAGAACTAATTTGGAAAGAGTAAACAAGCAGAGGCCATCTGCAGAGTCACAAGCAGCTAAGGGCTTTATCGGCTTACGTTGGAAGGAATATGGATCATGTGACGGTGTGTATTACTTGTGTTTTGGCGCGGGTGTCTCACGCAAATCCACATGCACGTATGTGGAAGTATAGTCTACGGTGTGGATTCAGCCAGTATCACCACTGGTGACTATTACAAGTCAGTTTATACCGTTGTGTGCAAAGATGCCCTTTCCCTCCCCCAAAACAAGAGGCCTGCAACCTGCCTTGGCCGATGATATCTTAGCAAGACCTACTCCTGCCTGGAAGAGCTGTGTCTTGTACAGGGCACCCCTCCCCACGCTGGGACATGCTCTCAGAACCTCCTGCAAGGAGAAAGTCACCAAGAAAGGTTAACAGCAAAGCATCTTCTCTATCTGTGAATGTGGTAATTCTCTCTGTTTCAAAATAAACTGTAATGTCATTTCACTTCTCTCTTTCCCTTTGCTTAATTGCAAGGCAGCACAGAACAAAACCAAAATGTCAAGTTGTGTAAACAAAACAAAATAGTTTTTCTCAAAGTCAGGACTCCGAGCATCAAAGGCTGTCAAAGAAGCTTATTTCCTGCAGGCTTCCTCCTTCCTAAATATGGTGTATTTACTTGCTAAAAATCAGCTGCATAAACGCATTCAGAAGATGCTTGTTACTGATGAAACCTGGCAGGCAAGAACAGCGACTGCCGGCAACTCCACCTTCAAAGGATTAAAGGGAAAACATTTAAAAGGCTAAAACTGTGCCATCTTCATTCTCTTCTGGCTATTGTTTTAACTCAGAATGAAAAAAAAATTATGACACCAATTTCCTTTCTCTAACAATTTTCTGCAAAGTGGAAGTGAGACTGGGTGCAAAAGGTCTGTGGTGCCTTGAGTAGCAGGAGAGGATGTAGGTGATTGGCACCGAGGTGTTTGTTTTAAAATTTAGGTAACTGATAAACAGCGTGAGCCAAATCACAGTCACAGATACACCTGCTGCAAATGACCTTAAATGAACGAAATCTATGTTAACTACGCCAAGCACCAGGTAATTCCTCAAGTAGCAGAGACATTTGTTCGAGTTTCTACTTCAGTGCTATTAGAGGGATGCCCAGTGGACAAGGTCCATTTGGTCCGGAGTATGTGCTACCTGATAACCTTCCTTCCCTTTCCCTGGTACAATTTGGGAGCAAATGAAATGATTTACAGAGTCCGATTGTAAAGAAAACTTCCTTCTGTAGCTCAAAGGAGCAGAGTGCCAGCCCCATATACCGGAGGGGGAGGGTTCAAACTCAGCCCTGGCCCCCCCCAAAAAAAACTGCAAAAAAGAAAATTTCCTTCCCAAATGCGTATATCCCAAAATTAACAAAGGGCTATGTCTGACCACAGGGATTTACTGCAAAAGACTCCACAATAAAATTAAAAAACAACCAAAAAAAAAGGTAAAAAAAATATTTGCAACATACAACAAAGAAAATACTAACGTCCTTAATGTGTAGGTAACATACATATCAATGAGAAAAAGATCTATAATCCAATAGAAAAGTGTCTGTAGAATATGATCAGAGAATTCTTAGGGAAAGAAAGACAGTCCCAGAGTAAAATGCACAGAGTCTCAGCTTGATGTGCATGAGAAAGGCAACTTTAAACACTGAAGTAGCACATTTCCCCTGACAAATATCAAGCGGAAGGATACTATCTAGGGAGCACCAGAGTGTGAGGAAATCAGCTTCCCCACAGGTCATCACTCTGTCTCCTATTCTCATGCTGAAAAGGTGTATACTAGTTTAGGCAATATCAGAAAACTTGAAATTTTAAATATTTTTTAATCCAGCATTTTAATTTTGCTGAATTTTTATTTCAAAGTTGTTCTCACGAGAACATACATTTACAGAAAAGAATATGCACTACAGCACCGCTTGAAATAGGAAAAAGAAATTGGTGGAAACTCGGATGTCCCTCACAGAGGGATTACACTGCAGTCTAGTAAAAATGAAATGCAGGTCAAAATGCTGGAAAGGAAAAATGGCCAAATATCCAGTTGAGTGAAAAAGAAAGCTGCAAACCAGTGTATAGAGTTTGTGTGAAATACTCTCACTACTCATATCCTACCATCAATATTACTGCAGCCTGTTGGCCACATATAAAAAAGAAACCTCTAGCCACCTGGGAGTGAGGCTGCCCATGTGGGGCGAGGGTCCCTGAGCCCTCCCTTCCTGTGTTCTTCCTGTCTGTGTGCTCTGCTTTTGCACAATCTGGGTTAGTTTGGTAATGAGAAAAAAAGCTATATGAAGTAGGGAAAACAAACAAAAAAAAGACATAAATGACCAAAGTAACAATTTTTTTTCCTGCTACCGAGAGTTATGTGAGATGATGCTTCACACATAGGCTAGACCTCTGCTTAAAGTATTTGAACTATGTGAAATTTGATACCTTGCCTCTCAGCCAGGTGTCCCGAGCCCCTGTATGAACAGAAAGCTGCCTCCCGGCCAGGCAAGGTGGCTCTCATCTGTATCCCTGGTGGAAAGGCCCAGGCAGGAAATTGGCTTGAGCGCAGGAGTTTGAGACCAGCCTCAGCAAGAGTGAGATCCTGTCCCTAAAGTAGCTGGGCATTGTGGTGGGTGCCTATCATCCCGGCTACTTGGGGGGCTGAAGCAGGAGGGTGTCTGGAACCTGGGAGTCTGACATTGCTGTTGGCTAGGCTGAGGCCACAGCACTCTAGCCTGGACCAGACTGGGACCCTCTCTCTAGAATAGAAAGAAAGAAAGGAAGAGGAAAGGAAAAAGGGAAGATGGGTGGGGAGGGATGCAGGGAGGAAGGGAGGAAGGGAAGAGGAAGGGAGGAGACAGGGAGGGAAGAAGGGAGGGAAGGAAGGGGGAAGGGAGGAAGAAGGGAGAAAAAGAAAAAGGAGAGGAAGAGAGGGAGAGAGGAAGAAGGGAGATAGAGAGGAAGGGAGGAGGATGGGAGGGAGGGAGGAGGAAGGGAGGGAGAGAGGAGGAAGGTAGGGAGAGAGGAAGGGAGGAGGATGGGAGGGAGGGAGGAGGAAGGGAGGGAGGGAGGAGGAAGGAAAAGCTTCCTGGATGCAGAAGGAATGCTGAAGGGGAAGCATGAACTCTGGGGCATCAGCGAGCATCTCATACCACTCCCAGTCACCCACAAAGACTCCCCAGATACTATTCTGAGAGTCACAATCGATAAAAAATCCTGAATATGTGATTTTATTTCCCTTTGTCATAAATTCATTTTCTTCCTTCAGGGACAAGGAGGAGTAGAAACCTGGATAAAATTACATCTCAGTAAGGATGTCGCCTCTGCTATGGGAGGAAGCCCTGCACTTTCAAAGTATATAGAAAACACTCCCCCACCACAACACAGCACATCGTCCTGAAGCTTACTGCAGACCTTTGTAATGGAGCGTGGAGCTGTGACTTTTACACCGTCTCTCTCTCCCTTCCCTCTCTCCCTTCTTTTGTTCATTGTCTAACTACAGGTTCTATTTTGGAGAATTCGTACCACATTAACATTGTTGAATTAAGTAGATTTTACCAACTCATTTTTTTTTTTTTGAGACAGAGCCTCAAGCTGTCACCCTGGGCAGCATGTCGTGGCATCACAGCTCACAGCAACCTCCAACTCCTGGGCTCAAGCAAGTCTCCTGCCTCCGCCTCCCAAGTAGCTGGCACCACAGGTGCCCGCCACAACACCCGGCCATTTTTTGGTTTCAGCCATCATTGTTGTTTGGCATCCGAGCTGGGGATTAGAACCCGCCACCTTATGTGTACGTGGCTGGCGCCTTAGCCCAGTGAGCCACAGGCGCCGAGCCCCAACTCATTTTTTAAAGTGTGATACAGGATGCAGTGGAAAAGAACTGAATTTAAAAATGTGTGTAAACACACACACACAGCCTTTTGAAAATTCCAAAAGGGAATTTCCAGTGAAGAAAAACATCACTGTGAAAATAAAAGCCCAATTTGTTGCTTGAGTTAAGTTTGGATAATTATATCCTAGATTCACAAGGGAGAAGGTTGGCTGAAAATTTAAGATGTACTTTTTAAGCTGAAGTAAGAAGGGATGGCTGTCAGGGCAAACCCATGGGAGACTCAGCGGCAGAAGCTTCCGTTAGGTCCCCTGAAGTACTGAGGCCTCAGAATGTATGTTGACTCCACCGGACTTGAATGGCACAGATTTTTTTTTTTTGGAGGTGGGTGAGTTTAATTAGTTTTTAAAATACCAAAATAAAAAAAAAGTCTGACCTTTTTATCAGTCAACATAATGTAGTATTATTACATCTTTTTCAAATGGAGTTGTCATCTTTCACTTATAATTTTAGCAAATAATTTATTCTGTGGAAACCATATGCTCAATGTTACAAAATATGTATTAAGCTGGTACAAAAAATTGGGAGAAGCAATGTATTTCCCTGGTATTTATCTTTTTATCATTTGCTTTGTACCAGCAATTCTGTTTCCTGGGGAATTTGTTTGTTTTTTTACATGAATGTTGCACATGCTTTTTAAATGGTTTGTCCTTGGTCTTTGCAGTTGACTTAATGTTACCTTTTTATTTGACATTAGAAATTTTAGATTTTGTGGCACAAAATTTTGCAATCTTTTCCTTTCTGAGTTATTTATTCCTTGGCTTCTATAATTAGAAAGACCTTGCTCAACTTCCTATCAGATAAACAGATCTTGATATATTTTCTGGCATTCTTCTCCAATTCCACTTTTTAACCTCAATCTGCCCGGGGAATAATTTGGATATTATGAGAACAGCAGGACAACATCGTCTGCAAGACAGATGGGGTTAAAACGCTAGGCCTGGCACCACACGAAGCCCATACTTGGCAAGTTCCTTCCGCCTCCATGCTTCAGAACCGGCTCTCTTCACCATCAGCACGTCTCCTGCTTCCTCCGTTCACCTTCATTATTTCCTATCATCATCATCTTGTTACTTGTCGTCATTTCCTTCACCCTCATCCTCTTCAGTTTCACTACCTCCACCATCTTCTTCGCCCTCATCCCCGCCATGATCACATCATTTAAGGCTGTGCAAAACACTTGCTGCGGTGTCGGCCCAGCGGGGCAACCGTGACGTGTCCCCTCCAAAGTCAGATCCCCCTACTGCAGCTGACGCGGCCCCTTCCCAGCCACCTGCCCTCTCACAAGCCGTTCTCCTTCCTCTTCTCTCCAGCCATTATGTCTGGGCTGCAGGGGGCAACTGCTGGATCTGTTTATTTTTACTCGACTACATGGAGCACACATTTAAAACAAAACAAAAAATTTAAAACATATTGAGGAATTCATAGCACATCCAACCTTTGCCGTGGAAGCAGACTGGCGGCAGGGGATGGACTCACTTTTCTTTGTAACTTTAAGAGTTTTAAGACAAGACACTTCCACGTTTGGGTTCTTATCACCTCCAAGTGCATTCTCCATGGGCATCTTGTCCTTCTGGGGTGTGGCCACAGCTATGAAGAGACAAAATGCTGTGTGTTCTTGGAATTCCACTCTCAGTGATGCCCCAGAGCTGTAAGGAGCTTTACTGGCTGGCTCGGGAACCTGGCTTGCTTCAGAGTATGCAGACCACCTCCCTGACTCCTTGAGTCCTGTTAGAGACTGGAACGCTGGCTGATGACCGCCCACTGAAATCATTTTCAAGCCTAAATGCTAAGCGTTCAGTAACAGTGGAAGCTAAGTTAATGCACATGCCCTGCCTATGGCTCCATACTCTTCCCTATAAAGGAAATGACTATGCATCCCTCTTTCTGCCCAGCCACAAACCTCCACCACGGAAGTGAAGGAAGCTGATTGGCCCTGACACTGACAGGACGGCTGGGCTGGGCGTCTCTGCTGGTGCGGTGTTAACGCCACCATCTCTGCAGCCAGAGAGGGGCCTTCCATTCACCACCCTGCAGACATTTCCGGGTATCCCACACAACCAGGGATACCCGGAAAGTTCCTCCTCTGGAACACACACTGCCCCTCTCTGTCCCAGCCTTCCAACACCTTTCCCACACGCCATCTGGGGCCATCACCTCCAAGGGCCAGAACCCTGCTCCCCTCATGCCCCACCACTGTGGTCATTCCCTGCTACTCACCCAAACTCCTCTGCCCCGTCACCTCTGCTTCCAGTCCCTGCTGGCAACATTCCTATCATCAGCTGATCTGGTGACCCTGCTTCTTGTCCCAGGCTTGGACTGAAACTCACACAATTCCACACACTGATGCCAACATCACACAATTCCACACAGTGATGCCAACACCACACAATTCCACACAGTGATGCCAACATCACACCACACAATTCCACACACTGATGCCACCATCCAGTTCAGAGCAGGGCTGACCTCAGACACAGCCCTATCAGCCATCCCTTGGTGCAAATATCTCCATTCCTTTTAAAAGCATCATCCAAGCTTACCAACCCTCACTATGAGCCATCCACTACTATCCTAAACTTTACAGGAGCTCCACCCTCGTGTCCCTTTCCACCTCTTCCTGTCATCTCTCAAGTGCTCACTGGTGTCCAGCTTCCTTCCTTGAAATGCTCTTTCTGCCTCAATTTCCTGACCCCACTAGTTTTCTTTGTGGCGGGGGGGGAGGACTTCTTCCCATTTTGGTCTTCCTTTGAATGTTCTGGCAGACCCACCTTTGTCAGTGTACACCAGAAGCATGCCATTTTCATATTTCAAGAAGGTCCCATTGATAAAAATGAAAGAAAGAAAGAAAAGAAAAGAAAAGAAAGAAAGGAAGGAAGGAAGGAAGGAAGGAAGGAAGGAAGGAAGGAAGGAAGGAAGGAAGGAAGGAGGGGAGAGAGAGATAGATTTAAAAAACTTAACATAGACAAGTGATACATTGAATCCAAGGGCAACACACGCTGGCAGTTCAAGCTACATTCTGCGCTGGATAAAGAGAACTGGGATGTTACTTTTTTAAGTGTCACAGTTTTTTTTTTTTGAGACAAAGTTTTACGATGTCCCCCTCAGTAGAGTACCATGGTGTCACAGCTCACAGTAACCTCAAACTCTTGTGCTTAAGTGATTCTCTTGCTTCAGCCTCCCAAGTAGCTGGGACTACCGGTACCTGCCACAGCACCAGGCTATTTTTTGTTCTTTTTGTAGTTGTCATTGTTGTTTAGCAGGCCTGTGCCAGGTTTGAACCTGCCAGCCCTGGTGTATGTGGCTGGTCCCCTAACCACTGAGCTATGGGCGCCGAGCCTCGTCTTATAGTTTTTGATAAGTAGAGACATGAAGGTTGATTTCTGAACTCTGATCCTGGATTTACATAGGAATTGTGGGGCATAAATTCCTCTTGCTGCCTTAAACATTCTTGCAGGGTCATCTTATTCCACATGCATGGCTGGACCTTTACCTCTATCGACAGGAGAAAGCCAGGACAGCCTCCATCACGACTGTGTTACTACCCTTCCTTGGCACTCTGGATATGGCCTTGAAAATATTTAGCACCTGTTCTCCAAGATTTCACAGATACAAAGTCCTTGTTTAAGGACCTACCATGTTTCCTGTCTGTACCAATCTAAAAATCAGTGTCTTCTACATAAACTAAACCAGAACACTCTGGCCCAGGTGAGTGAGCCTTTAAGTGAAGGGTTCCACATTGCATCCTGTTGTCCGTTCTCCCACAACTACTTTAGTTCTGGAAAGACTCTGTTATGGAAAGAATAATCCATTAGAACCAGGTCTGTTAAGCCAGACCCTGGTTAGAACTATGCCGTATCTTTGAAGGGTTTAGAACATTACCCAAGGCTCCCCAGCGGCAGCACTTTCTTTATTCTTGAGGTTCCTGAGACCCTTAAGTCCTTCTTCGACCCCGACAGGGGCTGGGTGCAAGGACCCTGCTGCTGTGTTGAGTGGCGGGCAATTGACCACAGCTCTGGAGTGGTAAGGATGGAGGCATCCTGTGCCATTCCCTGAGGTCACCCTTCAAGAATGCATCCCTCATTCTTTCTCTAGGTGGGTTCTCTGTGCTCACAGGTGGTGGCACACTCCAGAGCCCCCCCAAGGGGGGGGACAGCAGAAATCAGAGAGACTGAAAGCTGCCTTGTGAGGAGGAGCTACTGTGGGTGGCAAGAAAGAAAACCCTGTTTCTCTGTCTGTTTGCAACTGTGAGCCTCAGAGCAAGGTCTGGCTGGAAATGCAAAGGAAAGCATTGTGCCCAATGATACGGAGACATCTGAGGTGTATCAGTGCGGGGAAGTCTTGAAAAGGAGCTTGTTAGACATGTGGAGTAACACAGTGGCTCGAAAAACTCCCCTTTCCCTCTTGAATACAGCTGGCCCTAAGACAGATTAGGGTTAGAGGTGGGGTTAGGGTAGGG